>JAUZNJ010030127.1:0-14966 GCA_034780135.1 Jordanella pulchra
CTATCTATCTATCTATCTATCTATCTATCTATCTATCTATCTATCTATCTATCTATCTATCTATCTATCTATCGCTGTCATCGTGTAAATATACCGGTTAAATAAGGACCACCAACGATAGACGTGAATCCAGTTAGTAACTCAACAGTTGGATACCAGACACTGGAAATGGAAAAGGGACACCTGGTCATCTAATAAACTTCACCAATGAACAAGTAAACTGTTGGCCGTGACGTCAGCCCCAACCGACCAATCGGCATCTTTTCACAGACACCTTTTTTGGTAATCCGCTTTGGCGTTGGGAGCTGTCTGTTCAGCACCACACTGGGCGCGCTCTCTGTGCCAAAAATAGTCTTATTAGTGCGGGCAATATTAGCGGGCTTACAGTGACAGACTCACACTTGATCGGATTTTCTGGCTTTTGCTTCTCGGTCATGGCGCTGCTCGGAGGAAAAAAGCAGAGCCACGTTTGGTAAAGACCGCAACTCCTGCGGAGCAAGTTTTACGCAACAAAACCGAGGAGCTTTGGAGTGAAAGTTTGGAGTTTTCACTCTGCAGGTCGGTTCTCTCTGACCGCACCGGGATGTTTTCACTTTTATGCGGATTCCTATGCTTTTGCGTGCTAAGCGCTCAGCCTGATGATGGAAAGCGGTTCATCTGCCGAGCAGTACCTATCAGCGGTGATGTCGGCTGTCCTGTGACTTTACTGCCCGACCTCAGCGTCGGAGGACAGGAAGAGGAGCTCCGGAACACCGTTATGCAGCTACGGGAGACGATTCTCCAACAGAAAGAGACCATCTCCAAGCAGCTGGGGACCATCAACGAGCTGACCACCAAGCTTTCCCTATGCGCCTCGGCCATTACCGACAGGAAGTACGGAAAAGGGGCTTCGTGGGGTAAGGAGAAGCAGAATACGATGGGAGACGTACCCACAGACCCAAACGACTCCATCGACAGCCTGGGGAAAACCATGCAGGGTCTCAAGGAGCGCCTGGAGAACCTAGAGGTAACCTAACGCCAGCCGTAGCGCCAACACCGAACGAGTGTCGTGCGTAACTGTAACTGTTTTGGGACTCTTTATAATAATAATAATAATAAATAGTAAAGCTGTGATGTGCCTAGTTTTTAGAAAGGCAATTTGAAAAAAAAAAAAAAGATTTAAATGTTTTTGATAGCTACCTGAATGTTAACAATTTCCCCAGTTGAGAACTGGATCCTCGTTTTTGGTCACTAAAATATTTGGTGTTTAGTATTGAAACTCAAACATTTGATTCTGGTATAATGTAAGAAAAAAACACAAAAAAGAGAAAAAATTCCCAAAAGATAAGAGCTTGCTATGGAACCACAGTAACACCTCCCCTCTTTCATTATGTAATTCTTATTTATCTCCTGGTATTTATTCCTTCTACTTCTCTTAATTTGCCTCATTCATGTAAAGAAAATTACGCCAAATGATACTGAAAACTCTTTGAAACCAGAATTGTACCTAAAACTACTCAAAAAGAATAAGAGCAACAAGTATGGTGATGTAATCATTTCTTGGAAATCTCCTCTGATTGAATGCACCTGATTATCTTTGTGTACTTCCTGTCCATGATCACCTCCACTCCTTTGGTAGCAACAGCAAATGAGGGCCAACTTATCCGGAGCCTCGTTCCCCAGCGAACTCCGTGACTTGCTTCAGCGTCGGCTTGGGGAGCTGGAGAAACAGCTCCTGAAGAAAGTCAGTAGCCTGGAGGAGGAGAAGAGCCAGCTGTCCAACGCCACTAACGCCTATAGGCTAAAGACGGAGAGCACCCTGAATGCCCTGGTGGAGAGAATCAGCGAACTGGAGAAAGGTACTGAGAACCAGCATGGTTTCTTCAAGAGCCAGAGCTTCATCACTTCACAGTGACTTGTGTCCATCTCTCGAAACATCTCCACATTTTGTCCCTTTGCAGATAAACACCACTGATTTTTCTGTGACAAACAGAATTAAAGTAGAGAATAATTCTAGTTCTGAAACATAGAGACATGTTGGTATTACTTGAAAAAGCTCTAACCTTCAATCTGTTCACCCTTTGAACTAGGCGGGGGGGACTTTAAGTCCCCTGAGCAGTTTAAGCTGTCCCTCCCTCAGAGGACCAACTACCTCTACGGCCGCATCACCAAGACCCTGCCAGAGATGTACGCCTTCACCCTCTGCATGTGGATCAAGTCCAGTGCCAGCCCTGGTGTCGGAACACCTTTCTCCTATGGCGTCCCGGGACAAGCAAATGAGATTGTGCTGATAGAGTGGGGAAACAACCCAATTGAGCTGCTCATTAATGACAAGGCAAGCAACCACGCTGTTGTTGCATAAGACGGTACACTCTAAGAATGGATTGGTTGGAAAAACAACCAATCTAGTTGGTTAAACCAATTTTGGTTAGATTAATTTATATATATATATTGGTCATAAACCAAGCCACTGATTTCAGATCAACCAATTGGTTAACTAAACAACCAATAAAAATGGTAACTGGCGTTTTACTATTCTGACTGTGGCTGCAGTCAACTGTAGTGTGTAATATTTATGGACCTAGAGAACAATTACAATAATGTGTACATGTACTGCGGGCAAACCTTGGCATTAACCTTGGTCGTAACATTAGTGCTAATTAGTTTTGAATTCCAAGAGGTGTTAGAGGTGTCAGATGCAAGAGTTAGCCTATGTTACGCAGGGTTGGTAGTTCAACCCCTGCTTCTGGCTTTAAGTATTGTTACATTAATTGACCAATATTTTAGGTAAAGTGAGCAATTTCTATTGGTTTGCCCTTTTACCAAAAAAGATTAAATACACTGCCAAATAATAACTCCCAACCTCATTGGTAAAATTCAACAATTTTTTTGGTTGTATTGACCAATCTGTTTTTAGGGTGTAGAATAACAAAGAAAACCTCCTAAAGTAAAAACCTCTTGCTATGGTTCAGGTTGCCCAACTGCCCCTGGAAGTAAGGGATGGCAAATGGCACCACATCTGCATCTGCTGGACCACACGAGATGGCCAGTGGGAGGCCTACCAGGACGGGGAGAAACTGGGAACTGGAGACAACCTGGCGGCATGGCATCCCATCAAACCTGGAGGAGCCATCATCCTGGGGCAGGAGCAGGTAACAGCATGCGTCTCTGCTCTCAGGATCACACAATGGGTTTATTAAGAAAATCAAAACATATCCATCCTTCTGATCCTTCATTTAGGCCAAAACAAACAGAGGAAAGAGGAGGGGAAATTATCTTGCTTTAAAGTGATTCCAGATCCTTTGGTTTGTGTTTTTTCATAAAACCGTGGTAAATAAAAACTTCAGCTAAAATATAACTTACTTTATAAAGGACAAAAAACACACAACAAAATAGAATAGAATAGAATAGAAACCAACCTGGATTAAAAGATGAATTAATGAAATTAACCACTTTTTTGTTAACTTTAAATTTATTTTTTTTTCTTCCACACCAAGGAATTATTACTGCCCTGAACTATTCAATCAAGTGATCACTTAAAAAGAACCCATCTCACTGCATGAAGTAGGCTGAATGATCCCTGTAAAACAAAACATCCTGCCCTGTTCTACCACAAGACAGGAGGCACTGCCAACCCGAAAGAATACAAAGGCCAGTCTCGTGTTTACCAAAAAAAATAAATAAAAAAATCTGATTATCCTCAATACCTCCAGGAAAATATTCTATGAATTGAGGAGGTAAAAGCAGATACTTTAGATTGGTTTGGGTCCTGTTACTTTTGGACCTAATGTAATTGTAATCGGACAAACAATACTTCAGTATATAATACTTTCCGTCAAGCATGGTGGTGGTACTGTGGTGGTCTGTGGCTGCTGTGCTGCTTCAGGACCTTGATCACTTTTAACTGATGGAACTAGGAATTCTTAAGGGGAAGATCCGAGCCTCAGTTGGGCTCAGACTCTTTTGTATATAATCAGATTATTTATGTCTCTGATTATTTTTTTGATGATCTAAAGCATTCAACTGGGTCAAAATAGAGAACCCACTACTAGATGCTGATTGGTTGGCATTTCTCTGTACATTTCTGCTTTTATGTCTTATTTTAATGCTATTGCTAACTGTTTGTACCCTGAACCCCAAAAGGCTTAAAAGAGGCTAAACTTAATCTCAAAACCTTACTCATCTGGAAACCCAGAGGTTCTGAAGATGGATGCAGACAACGTTAAGCCTAAACACCTCATAGATGATATTCTGCAGAGGAAAGGGAAGTCGAATTTTCACTAATAATCGTCAATCAGTACTTTATTAAACCAAGTACAAACTGACATATTTGTCATTTTCTTTTTAGAATAGATCAAGCTTGGTTAGATAAGAAGCAGACTACAGATAGACTGATCCATTGGCCAGCCAATATTTTCGGGCCGATATTAGAGTTTTTTCGTATCCATCACAGCCATGCATTGAGATTACGTGCAGTCGATGCAATACCACTCACTCCATTTAAAGTCCATTGTTGATGTTTTTGCCCAACAAAAATCAGCAGCATATACTTGGGATCAGTTTGACTGATGACAAAATAATCGGTATCTGCATCTGCCTCAAGAAAAACCAAACTGTTGGTCTCTAAGAGACCCTTCACAGTTTTTAAGCTCTGTCTATGAATTCTCACTGAGATATAGTTCTGGACTTTGACTAGGTCATTCTAACACTATGAAAATAGTTTGATCCATTGTATCTCTAGCCAGGATGTCAAGGGAAATTTTCCTTCCAGATTTTCACACATTTATCTTCATTCATCTCTTTTCAACTGTAACCAACTTCTCTGTATCTGATAAAAAAAAGATATCACTCAGAAGTCCGACCAGACTTCATTTAAAAGGTGTTCTGGATGCTGTTTTCATCATTTAAAGTTTGTGTCTCCATCAAAGATTGCCATGAGACAATATTTGACCTCCTATGATAAACAAACACAAACAACAGCCCATTGAAGCAAAGCCTTTAATGACTCCCTAACCCTCAGCTCGCATTGTTACCTTTGGTTTGGCTGTTGCTGATCTTGGTTTTCATGACCCTCACAGGATGTGGTAGGCGGGCGCTTTGATGCTGGACAAGCTTTTGTGGGGGAGCTGAGTCAGGTGAACATTTGGGATCGTGTCCTGAAGCCTGTGGAGATCCAGTCGATGGCAAACTGTAGCTCCTACCTCGGTGGTAACGTGATCTCCTGGCTGTCCAGCAATGTTGAGGTTTTTGGGAGGGGGGCATTCAAGCGCCCCCTGGAGATATGTCAGGAGCGGCTGCCCAAGCTTTAGAGCTTTTTTGTGTCTACCCCTGGTGTTACTGTTTCCATCAGCTCAACAAACGACAGTTTAAGCAACTGACCACTCTTACTGTGAAACTATAGCTTATAGTTAGCTTTGATTAACCAGCAGCATGAGTGTAAGATTCCTTTAGGTTTTTTAATGATTTCTTTGTAAAGCCCATTTTCAGGTTGGACAACAGCCTCCATCCATTCACTTCCTTACCCAGTTATTCACAAAGGGGCCTCTTTGGCTGTACGGTCGAGGCTTCGCTCTGCTGCCAAACTCCAGCCATCATTGGGTTTAAGAACAAGAACAGGGTCACAGATTAAACTTACTCTGGGTTTTATCTAATTTATACAAGTTCAAATACAGAAGGGAGTTATTTTTTGCTGAAATTCCCCTTTTAAATTTGCAGAGAAAACATGTTTTTATCTCCATCAAAGAGCCACGGCTTGGAAATTGGAAAAACTCTGCAATCAGAGACCATTCTAGAAGCTTAATGTCTGCCTTCTTTAAGTGAATCCTACTCAGGTTTCAATGTGGGTTTTGGATATCTGTCCTATTGGGACACCCAGATGTGTCTAAAATTAACCATATTACTCAAATTGATTCCCTTTATGATGCTCTCAGTCCTAAGAATATAACTCCCAAGCATGATGAAGTCCTAGTTGAACCAAATGGGTTTATATGAAGAAGGACAATAGAAATTCTTCAATATTTAATTTAATATTTTAATTTAGACACGGTTTAGCAGATTTTTTGTTGTTGTTGAGGGGTGAAACACAGGCAGGAGGACCAAACAAGTTTGACCTCCAAACTGAAACATAAGAGGAGAACATTGGAATAACCAGGAACCATGAAGAATACCTGTACCAGAACAGGGAGCCACAGCAGGGACAACTGCTCAACAGAGGAGTGGCTGAAGAACATAGGATTAATCATGTGGAACAATAATTTCTGGGAACCATTTTATTTCGATTCCAATAAATGAGCTTTACCAGTTCTGATCAAACATTTAGCCGGAAGCTTAAAAACGGTCTACAGAGATTTTTTTTTAAAACCTGAAACTTATTAAAAGGCATTTATCCAAACAATGAGTGTGTTTGGATGTTTAAGTCTTTATACATACAGGAGGAAATCCACAAGATATCAAAACATGTGTTCCCAATCCTTGTTTTTAGAAATCTCTGAAGTTGTCAGATCTATAATCCATCTGTCCAGAAAAACACAGCTGTCCAAATACATAAAAGTCAAAAATATAAGTTCAAAAGTATAAAATAATATTCATCATAAATCCTTTGATTGTTAAGATGATCAGACCTAGTAATGTTGAGGTAGCTGCTGTGTGGAGGCCAGGCAGTCAGTCTCTGAGGACACCATGAGCTCCTTACAGCTCCATGAGTCCTTCATGGTGCAGAGCTCCCTCAGGGATTAAAGCCACCTCCTCTCCAGCTGCTCCCGGACATCCTGGACCACCCTGCTGCTGGTGAACTCACTGCTGCATGGAAGATGCTAGTAAAGATTAAAGTCTGCCTAATGAGCTTACAGACTCATTAGGCAGGTTTCACACCTCCTGATGTTTTGGTAGAAATACTACGTGGAGCTCTGCCTGTGGTCCGCCTGATGGCCGGTGGGCTTTAGTTCGTCCCAGTGCTTTCTCTCTGGCCTTCTCTTCTCCCAACCAATGCTGGTAATCATAGTGCTGTAAATTATTTATATTAGAGATGTTGTCTCTGTGTGTTACATCTTAGAGAACATATAAGCCCATAAATAACTTCAAGTATACATTTTTTGAATGTAAATTATTACTTCCTATTGTTAAAGTTTTTTCCGTGTTAGCATAGCCCATATCGCCTCATGGCCTTCCCATTGATGTCTAAGTGCAATTAAGTATTTTTTTTTACATGCTTTCACCTCACATGATGAGAAAATAAATAAAATAAATGTTGCACATCAAATTTCCCTCCGTCTTTTATTTGTTTCTGCTTAGTTTTGATAACGTGTGTACACTGTATTCGACCCAAATTGTGAACTTTGGTGAACTTTGTCTGTGCTTAAGGGTGATTGCTCATCAGTTTAGAGCCCCCTGGTCTCTTGTATCTGTTAAGCTGGTGAAACAGGTGTGACGTGTGTCGTTAATAACACAGGTTGCGTGGGATCTTCAGGCTCAGTCGGCTCGGGTCAAACAGCAGGTGCGCCATGTGGAATTAGCAACGCTTAACTGATGAAAGGCCAGGAGGTCCAGTGTGAAGCTGGTGCCATCGGAAACCGCTCGGAAGTAGTTCTCATATGCTTTATTTTCAAACTCTGAGTTTAATCCTTATTTGGTGAAAGTCTTATAAAAGATCAATTAATAAACCAGGAAAAATAGCCTCTAAATGAGGCAAATCACAACTGAAAAATCACACAGCAGGATCTCATAGTTTTTGGGTTTTCTAGACAACCAAACTACACCGGATCATGGCTTTCAAAGTCTCTAAAACTCAGCTCGGCAGCAATTGTTAACAGATTCTAAATTTAAGATGACAAATATTTGTTTGATGAAGGTTTTTCTTGCGTGTAACAAAACTTCTTGGCACTAAAATCTTATCCGTTGGAAGCTGAGTTACTTGTTGTAAATGCTGGCACATTTTTTAGGTATAAATGTGAGTAGAGCAGTGTTTATTGCACTTACAATGTTGTTGTACAGTGCTTTGGACAGTTGCAGCTGTTGTTAAATGTTAAATAATTTATTATATGTATTTAAAGGTTAACATAGGCAGTCTGACTCTATAATTATTAACATGTAGTGACTGCTTCGCCCCCGTAGATTATTAATTAATTTTTTTTAACCCAGACACACAGAAACTAATTCAACTTTTTTTAACAGGGTGATCATGGTCATGCACAACGTATAATATAAGTTTATATAGAAATATAGATAGAAATGTTTAGGAAGAGACATTATTACATAACTCAATTATGAAGATCTACATGATGCAGGAGACTCAGAGGCAACAGGTCCAGGAGCATTGAGCGGATTAAGAACCGTACTGAGTTCCATGCTGCAGGATGAGTGGCTCTTGCTCTCCTTTCTCCACAGAGGAGAAGTTAAAAATGATTTTACTTTGACCTTCAGAGTCTTGGTTTTTTAGGAATGTGGCGTTACTGGAAGCAGGAACCTGAAAAATAGAATTGAGCAGAAATCAGTCAGGAAGATCTGCTCATTATTGACAATTTCATTTAAACTGTTCCATAGATAGTTTTAAATTCTAGGGACCACTTTTCCTCAGTCTGTTTCTTTCCATGTCTACTCTCTCACTCTGCAGTATTTGTCAAGTTCCACTCATAACTTTGTTCTCTCAGCTTTTTCCTATCATAGTAGCTTTTTCTGGTCTCTTCCTATTTGTCTGTGACTCCATCCTGGATTGAAATATCAGCTGTGCAGCTGCCATCAACATCTCAGTTTGAAGATATTGGAGATTAGCATGTTTCCAGTGTAGTCCTGTTTCTTTTACTGTAACAAGCAGAATTTGCTTGGAGCTCGTCTTTCCTTGTGTATTTCCTGGACAGGGCCAGCTGTGGAGCTAGTTTGAAGTTACCTTTTTTATCTCTGCCTCTTTTTCTATGTCTGCTTCTATCTCATTGAATCCCAGTCGGCCGCTCACACTGAGCCTGGTTCTGTTGGAAGTTTCTTCATGTTAAAAGGGAGTTTTTCCTCTCCACTGTCGCTACATGCATGCTAGGTGTGAGGGATTGCTGGAGAGTCAACGAAAAATGCATCTTTTTTTAAATAAAAGATACACAAATATTGCTTGATAATTACAAAGACCTGTGTTTAACAACAGATCAGGAAAGACTGAAAATCAAATCATTAGTGGAGCAAGTAGTAGAGGAATGGAGAGACATGCTGAGAAGCAGATAAGTCACTTGGTAGATTATTATGAGATACCTAATTCATAAGTATGAGACATCATCTTGACATAGTATATGATTAGTATGAAATGCCTAAGTCATAATAATGAGATAGCTACGTTTTTTTTCTCTTCAGAGAGCTGGAAATGGACCTCTATAATAAACAATAATAAATAAATAATAAATTTTTACATTTACAAGAAAACTTAAGTTAGTACCTGTGATTTGCTTTGTTTCCAAGGGCGACAGGCGACGACAGTTATGAAGGCAAAAGTGGCAACAAGAACAGCAGCACAGGACAGTATAAACAACAGCTGGGTAGAATCTGCAGGAAGCACACATATGAGGTGCCAGTGTGAGAGTGTGAGTGTGATTATTAAATCTCAATAAAAATCTGAAAGCTGAAAACCAAGATTAGCTCCTCCTACTGGTAGAAAATATAAAAACATTTTTTTTGGAAGGTTTCCAGTCATTTATTCCTGAAACAAGGGCAGAAGATCCAGAAGAATTCAACATTTGCAAAGATATACTTTTAGAGTGCTTTATTGTAATTACTTTCAGATTTTATCCAGCTATTTTCCAATGGGTTGTTTTTTTGGTGAGATGATGAAATATACTCTGGGTTTTTCAGGTCAGTAGCCCAGCGGTAAGGAAACTTAAGTCCAAATGGAAGAGCATCAGCAGTCCCCATCATGCTGTTCGAATACTACTTGCAGTAAGGAAGGAGGAAGGAAAAGGAGGCAGGATGCTTCCTATCAACAATCCATTTAGCATATGGACCTCTGGAAGTTCCTATATGGTGCTTAGGAACTATACAGATTCCCATAATCCTTTGCATGAGCAAATATGCACATTTTAAATGTGGGTTTTATAATGAAGAGTTTTCCTCCTTGACTACATTTATAAAAAAAAGTTTCTGAAGGACAGTAGTTCAAGTTTTGATTCTATGTGCGTTTCCATCCCATAATCACGTGCCAAGTGCTACAGCTGCCGGATTCAGCACACCAGAACGAAGTTCCTTTCCTAAGGAGGAGGAACAGGAGGTAGGAGCAACAGTTTACCCAATTCAGAATCAGCCAGTGTGTTTTCAGCCTGGGTCTCCACAACACAATAGCCTGCAGGTCTGTTTCTTTGATATAACAAACTTAATTCAAATGATTGTAATTCAGTAGAAGTTTGTTAATCAACAGCCAATGGAAATCAGCTCTGCTGAACCTCTGAAACGTCTAAAACATGCACTGTTTCAGGACATCCAGCTACTTCTTAGAGTGAAGCAGATGTGTCTAAAATTGCCTCTCAAGTCTTAGATGTTTCCATGCTTCAGCACAGCTGATTTTCATTGAATGCATATGACCAACAATCGTGTGAATCAGGTGTGTTAAACCATGGAAACATCTACAGATTTAAACACCCCAGCAATAGATCCTCCCTCTCAGCTCTAAAATTGTTAAAAAGAGTCTGTCTTCTGGATCACACGCTTTAAAACGGATCCCAGCTGAAACAAATCCATTCAGCACAGCTGACATGTGAGGAGCAGACATGCTGGCCTCGCTCTGCGGGTGGGAAGCCAAAAAAACCCAATGCTGCTGCTGAGGACCCCCCCTTTAAAACATCATAAAAACAGTGATTCATTAGCTGTTGAGAGAGTTATAAAATGATAAATATTTAATATGCATTGTGCCTGTTGCTTTATTTGCCCTCAGGCCTTATGAGGAAATGTAATCTTTAAAAATCTTCTGAACCAAAGGAAGCTAATTAAGGATTTAGATCTTTCTGTTACGATTCAAAGGATTTTAAAAATCTATTTTCTTCCTAGTCCATGTGAGGTTTTGGTTGGGCGGGGGTGGTTTGTTGTCACCTTTCCTCCTGACATAGAGGCTGAAGGAGGTCTGCAGCTGGCTGATGTCATTGCGGACGCTCACGTCAAGGCACTGGACACCAGTGGAGGTGAAGGTGTGGTTCAGCTCCAGGGTGTTTTTATACAGCATGGTCAGGGTGCAGCCGGCCGTCGGATCAGGGAGGCAGTTATTCAGAACCCGCCAGCAGAGCCACATGGGAGGACTGAGAACACACGATGGAAACTGGGGTTTGTTAAAAAGTCTTTGCTCTTCTGAAAATGGTTCAGTCAGAGAAATAACCAACGGTGGAACTTTTTTTTTTAGATGGATGAACGTTTCCTGAAGTGTCTGAGCGCCGCTTACCTTCCATCAACACGGAAGGCCAGACTAGAGCCCTGGGACACTGTGTAATCTGATGACCCCTTCAGTTCAATGCTCTTAATGGCATCTGAAAATGTAATATTTGCTGATTAATTGTTTCGTTCTGATCCAGTAGCACCTAAAAACAGGAGATATTGTCCATATCAGAGTCCTTGGCCTCTCAGATTATTGCCTGAAGCGCTTTGCTGAAGATTTGATACCCTTTTAATTTTTTTTTTTTTTTCATTTATAACATATTTTCAAATGATGTGGAAATACTGATAATCATCAGTTAAGATTCAAATATATTCCCATACTTTGTCATATTCCATTACCTAAAAACAATAAAATAATGATCCTTTAGATGGATTTGTCTTAAATAATTCTAATCGGACAAGAAACCCATCTGTATCTAAATAGATCTACCACAGCTTTAAAGAACCATTTTAAATGATTTTTTGAAGTGTACAAACCAAGCACTTGGACGTCCTTGGAGTAGACTCTAGTAATCGGAGCATATTGGGCCAGATGTACCCCTACTTTCAGCCTCAGGGTGTAGTTTCCTGATTCTGAGTAATGAAAGCGGATCACTGGTTCGGTTCCCTGGATTACCTCTCTGCATCAAACACAACAATGAATAGAAATACACTCCAGAGCCCTTTAAACACACATCCATGTCCATGTCCTACCCATTCCCCAGGTCCCAGGTGTAGGTGAACGTTGCGGCACTGAGATTCCTCTGAGGATCGAACAGTTCAAACATGGTCTCTGTGGGAACATCTGAAGCCAGGTCTCCAGTGTCTCTCACATAGGTGGCGTTTCCCTCCGTTTGATAGAAGACTAGCTTCCCTACAACATTCTCTGTTGTAAACACACATATTTTCCAAAGTAAAAAGACTGAATCTTTGCTTCCAAAGTAATCAGGAAATGCTGGAGGACATACCTAAATCTGTGAGAGGAGCTGCTGTCCCAGCCACAGCTGAAATAACCGTCAAAAGATGCACCAGTATCCAAGGAGGATGCTCTCTGTGTGAAGATGTAAAAAAAATGTTAAGAATGGATTTCTAGCAGCTAAACATAATAATATTTTATATTTACCTGTTCATATCTGCTGGTTCTCTCCTTCAAACACCACGACAGTCTGAGTGGATGCAGTCGGTGTAGATTGATCCGAGGGAATGAGCAGCTGAGAGTCACCTCTGGCTTTTGAGATTTAGAGCATGCAAATGAGTGCTCCAAAAGCCTGAAATTAGGAGCATGTGTTTAAAGTCACAAGGGGGAGGAAAAACAAAAAGCTTTTGCAGATACATTGGGCTGGGTCACAGTATTTTTCTTTCGTGGAGATGGATCATTAAGGCTGATCTGATGTTTCCCTTTGAAAGAGAAATGACAGCTCCATGTTTGTTTGAGAAACAGCAGCTGGCTTATTCCAGCAGCTCAAAGGGGTTAGCTTTAGCTGCAGATATTTACTGATAGAGATGAAGGGTGGGAGGAATCAAACTATTGTATTTTGATTGGCTGGGTAATGAGAGGAAGAGTTGTCCTTTGAGTTTTTCTTTCTTTTTTTTCTACTCTGGTATAAAACAGCTGAAGAAAGTCAGGAATCAACCAGTTTAATCCAGCTAGAAAACGGGAAAACTGATTAAAAGCAAAGACTTCTCTTTCTTAGAAGGGTGGTTGCAGGATGTTTGTTCACTACTGTGCTTCTCTTTTAAAGCTGCTACTGGTTCTAATCTGTCCAGATACATTCAACAATATGAGGCTTGTTCTTCTAAGTCAGGGGGTCCCAAGCTTTTCAGCCTGTGACCCTGAAGATAATAAGAATACAGACTGACTAAATATACTTATGGTTATTTCACTGTTTTTATGAAGTAATTATTTTCTTTTTTTAACTAAATGAATGTTTTTAAAATTACATTTACTCATCTATTTGATAATCCTAAATGTTAATTTAATTATTTATTGGGATATTTGATAATGTAATTGTGCATTTAACTAAATCGTAAACCTTCTGTTTGAATCATGTATTCCACAATTAAATGAAAGTAAAATGTACTTATTTTATTCTAAATATATTTAATTAATGAGGCAATAATAACATTTAATATTTTGCTCTCGATATACTTCAGGGATCACATTACAATGAAAATACATCTTCCGAGACCCCAAGTCGGAGTCTAAAAAGTGAGCTGCTGTTTCTAAAGTTCGGACTGAGGAGAGGAATATTTAGGTTAGATTTTAAAAACCGGAAAACAACCTCTGTGGATGTAGATGAAACTGACTGAAGCAGAGGAAGAGACTCACATCTTCTTAATGAGAAAGAACATCTTTCCCATTATCAACTATTATCCTCACCGTTGGTGAACATGTTTAAAAGCCTTAAGGTAAATACATGTCTGATTCTAGAAGCATAAGGTAAAATGAACAACACAGAAAAGTCCAAATTTAAGCTTTTTTTTAATTATTGTATAGGAAAAACCTGCATTAGTAGAAAATATTTCAATAAATACACAACATTTATTACTCCTCCAACATAAAAGATTATAGTTTGTTGAATGTAGACCTAAATAAACCTAAATAAACTTTGTATAACAGCTAAATTATCTGTTTTCTTTTTTAGATTCTGAGTTTTTAGCTTCTCCATCTTGATCATTCAAGAAAAAGAATAAATAAGAAAATTACAATGACTAATTTTCGATGATTCGTTTAAAAAGGAAAATGCACAGATGTTCTTAAGCTTCAGAATCATTTTATAATTCCAGCATGAATTCAAACCTGAACGCAAACCAGACATGAATCAAATGACCATTGACAGGTTTGAACGCTGCGGATCAGTCTCTATGCTCACATTGCTTACTGTGCTCTGAGATTGGTAGCATCAAATGGCAGATAGCAGGTCTTCCTGTAACTGAGCACCAACCCCACACAGTACAGGCCTCTCCAGTTTACTTTCACCCCTGCTGTGGACACGGAGCCTCCATTATTTTAATCTCTAAAATGAACGAAGACCATGCTCTATTTTGACATGACTCAGAACCATTAGGATGATGATCTGATCAGATGCTGGTCAGCTGCCAGTCTGTGAGGACTACCCTTCTTCTACAGGTGGGAGGTGTTCTCAGTCCAGAAGAGGTCGGAGGAGATGTGGATGATCAGGAAATGTATAATGTCCAAAGGCTCTGCCATCTCTTCATGTATCCATAGAGGAACTTGTTCAGTTCACTCGGTCAAAGGTTTCTAGAGGTGGATTAGATCTCCCCCATCAGTACAGTAGAGTAACAACATGCCAGCAACAGCATTGTCATTTTAGAACACAAAGCTTAATGAGCTTTAACCTGTCTAGTCTTTAAGAATATTTGTTTTTGTTAAATGTTAATAATTTTATGATATGCAGGGGGTCATTTGCTACTCTCACAATGAGCAAAACCTTATTAGATTTTATTAACCTTTAAGTCATCATAAACGTGCGCATTAAAGAGTTAAATTAGGTGAAATCCACTTAATAACCAAAAAAAAAAATGTTTTCTTTCTTTCTTTCTTTCTTTCTTTCTTTCTTTCTTTCTTTCTTTCTTTCTTTCTTTCTTTCTTTCTTTCT
>JAUZNJ010030128.1:0-14965 GCA_034780135.1 Jordanella pulchra
TTGCTCCATGTGTGTGCAAGTACAAGGAAAAGGGTGGGGCTTTAAAAAGAACTCTGAGGAACCCCACAGGTGATCAGTGTATCTGTCTGTCCATCTATCCACCCTTTAGTCTCTGTATGACTGCCTTGGGGATCCATTAGCGTTACAGCAGTCCCTATAAAACCCACAAGGAATAACTATATTAATAAGAACAGCCTCCAAACAGGGTTGAATATATTTAGCTTTCACAAGAAACTTCACTCCAGGAGTTGGCCTTAGAATAATTTGAAACCTCATCCTTTCCTTACATCAAACACAAAAGCATTTATTATAAATACTTTTTCTACACGTTTACAAACAGATTACTAAAAGACTCACCAGAGTTTAACTTCTTGAAAGGGAGCAGATATTTTGTGCTAGTGTTGCACAGGGCAGACACAGTAGATCCAACAGCCTGGACTGAAACACAGCTGGCAGTTTTCACAGGATGCCGAAGCTGACGACACAGGATGCAGGCGCTATTCTGGCAAGTCTTCCTGGTGTTAGTTGGCAAGTGATGACACCTCTGCACACACTGCTTGTTTGTGAAGGTACTCATTGCTAGCAGCTTCAAATAGATAAGTAAATAAACTCACATAGCAACTACAAAAAAGTTAAAACATAATTAAAAATAAATTAACTAACTTGGCTAAAATTTACTTGCTGATCTGTGAAAAGTTTAGCCCTGTATAATGGGACAGATAATTTTCTAGAAATAAACATTAGAATAGCGTGTTGAGTGTGTGACTGCCTAGGATGACATTGACCTCAAGCACCAACAGGCTAACTATTCCAAAGGATTTGTTGTTAGGGGATTAGTGTAGTGTGAGCATAGAGTGGTGACCTTTATACAGAGTTATGCCTCCAACATGTGCATTCTTGTAGATTTAGCTAATTTAACTCTGAGTTCAATACTTCCACCATGGACTTATAATATACCTATTTTACATTTTGGGATCAACTATGTTAGAACTGAGTAATGAGGATAATGCTTAGATCATGGATATGATCTGTATTTGGCAAGAAAATGTTATCTCTATAATAAGAAAGATGAACGTACAACTATTAAAGACACTTATCTACAATTCTGTCAATGGGTAAGCTTTGTTTATTCATAACATCCTGGTCTTTTTTGATCTCAAATCCCAAAGATTAAGCTCCAAAATGACTTACAGGAGGGCAAAAACATGCTTAGCGATCATGCTATTATTCATCTATCAGCCCTTTCTCAGCTGTTATTTAGAAAAAAAAATAAAGGTTTGTAAATTTTTTATTGAAACTTCTGGGATTATAAATAATTGTAAGAAGTTTGGAAAAAAAGTTTGAATTGTTAAAAAATCTGAAGTTTTAATAGACATATATAGCACATATAAGTTTAATTTGAGAATTGATGAATAGGGGTATATTGTTTTTGGTTTTGCTTAAGGTGAACAGATGATGTCATAAGCTATTCTCCATTTCTACAAAAGAAAAACATGCTACAAGCTCTCTGATTAGGAGAGTAGATTCGATTTTTTGGTAATAGCACATGTTCATAACCTCTGTTGCATTTTCACTGAAATCAAAACTAAGAATGTAAAAGAATATGCTGTCTGTTGCTTTCAATAGAAAATGATTTTCAGTCACATATATTCATTTTTTTTACTTTCAGAGCCAAAATAAAGAAAATACAGGCAATTGGCTGTGCATCACCACTTGTGTTAGTTGATGGCTTCCTCCGACTTTACATGTAACAAGTGAAAGAGCATCACATTTGAGCCGTCATAGATGAAGGACAAAAATGTAAAAAATTAAAAACCTTGACAAATATCTGTATCCTTGATATTTTTGTTGTCAGCAGAACATGATGCATGTTAACATGGGAGGATTTTCTTCTTTTTTTCATTCTCACTTTGTGTTGATATAATGACAGCCTGACTTTAACTTTCTGTCAGTCACTGATGCTATCATCCGTAGACAGAGCATCCAAAGAATGGCCGAATGAAAAGCTCAGCTGAATCTTCTGTTATGTACAAAACTTCCACCAGCTTTCAATTGAATTAATGAAGATCCTTCTTTAAATGACTTTCCCACAGATAAGCTAATTCTGCTGTTTGCACCAAACTAAAGTTATAGTATAGCTCCTAGTTAGCTAAAGACAAGCAATGAAATACATTTTTTTTTTCTCTCAATGGCTCCTGTTTGAACCTGGTCAGCTCAGTTTTACATTAATATATTTTCAGATCTACATTAACTTAGATGTTAAATATAGTGCATATAAGCACGATACTCCAGCTGTAAGAACCTTGCTCTTCAGAGAATATTGAAGGGAGCTAAAAAGATCAGCTTTTTTTAGAGGCAAAAGAGGCTAAACTCATGTCAGCTGCATAAGGTTTTTAAACTGCTGACAATAAATGGATTTACAACAGCCAAACCAAAATCTTTAAACTGCTAAAGGCATTTGGGATGAAACCTTTTAAGTTACAACTCTTATTTTAGATATTTTATTTATTTTAACAGTTTGTTTGTTCTGGGATTTTTACTTTAATATTAAGTGGTCCCAAAGAACTACTGACGCTTTGTTCTAGCCTCCTTGATTGCCAGGGAATTACCATAAATTAAAACTGAGATTCAATAATGTGTGGTATATCATCAGTATGGTTAATTAATGTTTTTGAAACTGTCAGGTCTGCCCCAGCTGGAGCCCCTGCGCCAGAGGGAGGGAATCAGCCCCCTCCCAACCTCACCAGCAACCGCCGTCTGCAGCAGACACAGGCACAGGTGGATGAGGTAAGTAAAAGTTTATGTTACTACCTCAGATATTTGTTAAACAAAGTAAACAAAAACACACACACACACACAAAATGGAAAATTCAGATCAGTTTGACATCAACAAGTCTTTATCATGATCCAGGTCTTTCAGACTCATTTTCAGACTCGTCTCGTTCCTTAACATCTAGTTGTCCTGCTCTGCTGTGTTTCTTTCCTCAGGTGGTGGATATTATGCGTGTAAACGTGGACAAGGTTCTGGAGCGTGATCAGAAGCTGTCAGAGCTGGACGACAGGGCCGATGCCCTGCAGGCTGGAGCCTCTCAGTTTGAGACTAGCGCTGCAAAACTGAAGAATAAATACTGGTGGAAGAATGCCAAGGTAAGAGCACAAGCTTATTCTGTTAGAATGCACTAATAATGTTTAAGGTTTCTTTTTCTAACTAATCTTTTTTTCCCTGAAAATTTTGCTGACTGTAGATGATGATTATCCTGGGTGTGATATGTGTGATTGTCCTCATTGTCATTATTGGTAAGAATTACTTTCTTTTGTCGTGTATCCACTTGTAAAAATGTTTTTTGTCATATCTTGAACACTTTGTTCCTCTCTCTCTGTCTACAGTGTACTTCAGCACCTAAGAGGAGTCGCTCCTACCCCAGTCTGACCCAAGCTTCCCTACTACAGAAGAAGAAAACCCTCTAAATGATGAAAAATTTAACCACTGATTAATTAATTTATAGTATGTATGTATATCTTCCCCCAGCTAGCCTCGATATAACACCCCTCAACCCTTCAGGGCCCCATAGTCCCCCCCCCCCTTTAGTTCAACGGCCTTGCCACTGGATCGCTGTCAATATTCGTCCTGTATTTGGCCCTGTCTTCTATGGGTACTCCTGGCTTTTCCAACCTTACATTGCTGGGATCTAAACTCCCCATGACGATGCAACAACGGAAACTGAAACAAAAATTGGCGAAACTTGCTCATAGTTAGAGTTCTTTGTAGAGTTTTATTCTGATCTATATCTGATATACTGTTTTGTAGGCTCGCGTGTGTGTGGGTGTGCTTTTTGTACTTTTGTTTTTTTGTATTCATTTGAAGTATGCTTTACCGTTGACTACTGCCTATTAATGAAAGTGTGCATCTTGCATGTTTTCATTGCCCCCTTACCTCCCCCGACTTCTTCTTGCTTTTTGGATAGCATTTTTTAGCCTCTATATTTTATCCTAACAAAAACAGGTCTAGATTTTTTTTCTCTTTTTCTCTTGTGGCATTTTGCTACAGCTCATTCCCACTCACTGATCTTAATCGGAAGTTGAAGTGATGCATGACTTGTGCGACTAATCTTTATTCCTCCAACCTCATGAACCATACCTCCTTTTATCTGGGAGGTATTCTTAACTATTGACCATCCAATGTGTCTTTTGGCGCCATCTTGTTTTCTCAGCATGCTTCCCTTAAACAACTTTAAACTGCCATAGTACGGACGGACTGATGTCTGTAGGTGTTTCTTTTTATTATTGATTTTTTAAAGATTTATTTAACAATTACGTAGTGTCTTATTTCGAAAACATTCCTTCATTGCAGTCTAGTGCAGATGTTCTTACTGTAGCACATGGAAGTGTGAGTACCTTAAAATACAAGCAATGAGGCGTGCATCAGTAACAGTCATGCAAACGATAGGAGAACGGCAGTATAGTGATTAGGTGTAAGGACATATTTTGTTGCATAGTCTGGATATTACCTTAACTTTACACATACAAAATAATTTGTGGGGATGCATTTGTGTGTAATAGGTAATTTTACATTAGAAATGGATCAAACACTAGGGGGATACAATGGTTCTGTTGCTTGAACTTATTCCATAAAACCAACGCTGCACTGGTTTGCCGTCTGAACACTGAAAGGCCTTGGTTCCCAGTCAGTTTAGTGAACTTTCAGTGCAGCGCACCCCTTTGCACTCGTAGGAGGATTGGCAACAGCTGTAAACTCTTTAGAATTTGCACAAACATCCTTGTTTTTCGACGGTGCCGTCTGGCTGTTCAGCAGCCTGGCCAAAGGGAACCCCGGTGCAGCAGAACTTCTCCACGTTAAGAGCACATTTGAAAAAAAAAAAAAGTGGGACTTTAATACCGAAGAAGTAGTCTTCGAAAAGAAGTAACTCAAAATGAAAAGAATCGTAGCATTCCTAGGACTAGTGTTTTGCTAGCGCCGTGGTTCCGTCTTAGTGTCTCTTCTTCTAGTTAAGGCCTTTTTTTTGTCTTTTTTTTAGATATAATAGACTCTATTTTTTATCATAGTATATTTTTGTGTGGAACAGAAGAAGTAAAGAGGAAACAAAGCTCCTCTTTACTTCTTTCTGCTGTGTTTTTTGTAGTTCAGCTCTGCGTTATACACTGCCAAGCATTACAGGAAAACACTTCTTTTCCTTATTGCGGTTATTTCTTTCATTTGTGCACTCACTGGTTTGGTGTTAGAGTATCTTCAAACCCCTTTTTTTAATCATACTGTCATTGTTATGGTGGCACGTTCTTGTGTGCATGATAGCAAATATTTGATGAATAAAAGAGCAGGCATATACAAGGCATCTAATCATTTCAACAACCCTCCAATGCTGTGTCAAACTAAAAGAGTTGGACATGTGCTGCAGAGGGAATGTATGAGGAATTCCTAATGCTACCAAAACTAATGGAAACAACACATTTTGTCTCAACCACATTTGGTTGCTGTAAAATGAAAGCTCTGAAATAATTGTCGTTTTAATCTATTAAGAGTGCGTTTTTAATAGATTTTCTATTCCCAAAGCCTTTGTTACCCTGTCTCTTTTACCATTCTGCCAGCTAGGGGGTGAATCTGCCCACCTTTATTAACTCCTTTTCTCCTTTTGCGTATTTGTGTGTGTGAGTGTGTGCATGTATGTGTTAGAATAGCTCCGCCTCGGGACCCCCCCCCCACTCGTTTATCCCGACGGATTTAGGCCGCTTAACTCACAGAGTGAGGGCATGTCAGTTTTCTTTCACCTCTGAAGTACACAAACACGTAGGCTGTATATCTGTCAACCTTAAAAGAAAATCCCACTTCCTGTTGCTCCTCAAAGAAGAGCAAAAGTAAAACTACCAAAGACCAAATTTCCGAGCTAACGCTGCCTATACTCATCACAAACAAGTGGAAGGAAACAGGTTGCCTGAGCTATCCTGGTCAGATTTAAATAGCTTCCATCTTAGAGACACATTAGACTTCTTAGACTATTTATAGAGTCAAGTTTGGCTTTGGAGTGTGCGATCCTGACATATGCAAGTTAAAAATGTTGAAAAGAAACTCCCCCTGCCATGTGGATCTACGTTCCAGGAGCTTCTTTCAATCTGTACAAAGTTAGTAGACACACAACCTTGTAACTAATTATAGCACAAGTCTTCTCCCTTTTTTGTCTGTGTAGTGCTGCTGGGTTTTAGAATGCGTAAACTAACTATAGATATCAGAAAATTGAGAAAAAAAACTTTTTTTTTGTTTCATTTTCCTCAAAAAAAAAAAAACAACCTGCGTTGTTTAATGGTGTAACATGAGGGGTTTTTGGGGGGTAGGGGGTACTATATCCTCAGGTTTAAGTTCTTTGCAATTCACCAAAATAAATATAGGGACAAAATAAAAGCTTAGCAAAGCCGTAAAATTGGATTCCTTTGGCAATATTATGTGATTAAAGGGTTAAAAATGTTGTCCTTTTAGCCATTTGTACAGGACATAACCACACAGCGGGCTCTGAGGTGAAATAACACTACTGATTGGGGTAGGACTTGTGTGTTTCCATAAATCCAACTGTTGTCCTGTGAGTACTCAACCAGTTTGGTCACAATGGTGAAAATGAAGTGAGTGCTCTCTCTATCTCTTTATGTTTCCTGTTTGTTTTCTTTTTTTTTTTAATTTGCTTTACTATCTGTGTGAAAACCAATGTGTGCAAATGTTATTATTATTATTTTTTTAAACAGTGCAGCACTTTTTGTTTTGCTGTAATTCTCTTGGTTCGGCAGGATGGCAGAGTGGTAGAAAACGCGATCTTGCGTCTGTCTCGGGAACTTTTCAGTGATCTCAACGCCACGTTCAGGTCGTTTGTCCAGAATGCATGGGAGGTTATCAGAGAAAGAGCTGAACGTGGCAATAGGAGGGAACCTTTTGAGTCACTGAATGTTTTCTGGGTGGATTTTGGAATTTTTATTATTTTTTTTCGAACCAAATATTCTTGTTTTTATTTCATTTTTTTTTCATCTGTTAGGTAACGACTCCAGATGTCACTGAATTGTTTGTTTGTCAGCACTGATGGGTCAAGCTAAAGAAAATGGGAAGTTGATGTGAGAAGAAATATTTTTTGTGTAAAGGATTCTACGGTTTACATCAGGTTGCTGTTTGTTTTGACAACATACATTATTTTTTTTTTCTAACCAACTAATCTGTAAGGGATGGTTTCTTTATTTGTTTTTCTCCTTTGAAAACAGGATCACAGAGATGAAAGCACACATTGCCCCTGACGTCTGGCCTTACAGGAGGGACAGGCCTGGAGGATCATGGGCAATGTGCTTAGTGTGATTTTTATTTTCTCAGATCTTTAAGCTTTTATTTGTTGATAGTTGTATCGTGCCGTCTTTTGGTTCGGGATTTCAGTCTAAACAAGGTTGATTTAACACAAAAGGAGAGGAGACAGAGTGGGAAAAGTACATGAAATAATTGTAGTGTAAATCTATCAATGTCTTATTATATTGATGAACATCATGAAATATATGTATATTGGAAAAACAGTATCTATGACAAATTGTACTTTTGTGTGTGATTCATGTGCTTTGTGGGTGTGAAGCAAGGAGATAATGTCATTTGGACTGCCATTCTGGGACCTGTGTGAATAAGCATAAATTTACTACCAATACAAAGATGGACCTTTTCTCTAATTGATCCCCATTATGTGTTAAGTGTGCCAAAACAAAATACATGGAGACCTGGAGCCATAGACCACACGTTTCTGCGTTCATCCAGACTCCTTGTGTACAGTGTGTTACCGTCACACAACAGACACACACAAAACTAAGGACCATACACACGAAAGTTAACAGGCACCCGCCAACCCCACTCACCCCTGCCTCAAACCAAATATAATTTTGCAAAACTGAGGAAGGAACATTATGTTATGTTTTATAAGCAAAATATCTATTAATAAATGAGTCTATCAAATGGAAAAAAATAAGAAATTTCTGGATCAGAGTTTTTATAGCCATACAAAATTAAAACATTTATTTGCTTTAGAAGTTTGTATCTTTAAAGTGCACTAGAACCACACTAGATCCAATTACTTCTGTACATATGGTTTCCCCTCTGTATTTTCTTTAGATAGCAACAGACACTTACACCAACTTAAGTTTTAGCCTAATTTCAGCCTTAATGTCCTGTTCCTCATAGGGTCAAAGTGGTAAAAGTAGCTACCATAGTCATTCCTATAATCCATTATCAAAACTGTGTCCAAGCAGATAGAGCGTGTTCAATAACTCATATGTTCCTCCTTTTGACGTTTCTCACGTGCAACAGTTCTTTGAATTATCATTTTTTTTGATTGATTCAAAATATTATACATTTAACATAATGTAATTCTTTTCAATCTTCTAATGCTTAATGAAAAGTGTATTAGCACAGCTTTTCCCCATGCCAACAGCTGCATCTGTACAGCACAAAACAGGTAAAATGACACAGGAAAAAAATCTAAGTCTTCTGTGGATGCCATTGTTAAAAGTTTTTACAGATTGGTGGGGAAAATCTAATTATATTTATGCCATTAAACAGCCTGAAATCCAGTTATTAAAGCTGAAAATAAACATAAGCTGTAAAAACAGGCTATTCAAATGGCCCATAACGATAACTTAAAATTGTATGTGTAGATCAGTAGGCTACAACATGATTTGAGGAACACAATAACTGTAGTTATGATCGTTAAACATTTATCTTAACGCAACATACAAACCCCCATTTTACCCATCTCACTTGGTTTTAGCCCTTATAATTAGTCTTTGTACGCCTTAGTATAAAGATTATTAAAAAGTGCATCAGTTTTGGGCATCAAGAGTATCATATCTATTATTACTGACATAGTCTGAGACATTGGCAATTTAAATACTAACATACTGGCTATTTAAATGCTAACATATTAAGCGTTAGCAGTTTGCATATGCTATCAGGATAATGCGAAGCAATGTTAGACACGTGTCGGATAGATGGTAGATAAGCTTTAATTTCTCATGGTTGGTATAAAATGTAATAATAATACATAAGTTATCAGTTCTTATCAGTCGTACAAAAAATATGCCGCAGGAAGAAAATTAAACATTGCCGAGGAGGGATATTATTTTGAAATTCACGTTATGTAGCCGCTGACAGGGAGACTTCCGGCTTGTATTTGGCTGGTTTATTCGATTTATTCAATGTGAAGATATACGAATAGGGAACACGTCTACAAATTTTAGTTAAGCCTGGAAGTTTCAACTACTAGCGCATTCGTAAACGTGATGAAAACTGTAAACGGAAGATTTATGGGAAGAAGACAGTAGCTGCTCAATTCGATGTAGTGTTAAATTTTCACCACCAGGTGTCACCCTGAAACAAAACATCCCATGCACCATAAAACCAATGTTGAGAAGCGGACCGAGCGGGAAGAACTTGTTAAAGAGAGAGAGAGAGAATACTGGGTAAAAGTGCAATATGGTTGCCAGTCATTTTAAAAAGAGAAATTTCAATTCATTGTATTCATGTAGTGCCAAATCACAACATATGTCATCTCAAGGTACTTTACAATTCAACCAGATCATACAATGAAGTTGGTTTAAAGTTTGAAGAAAACCAGCTGATTGCATTGACTCACCAAATTCCCTTACACCAAGCACATATGTAGCGACACTGATCCTCAAGGATCCATTCTAGAAAAAAAGAAAAACTTTTTTTGGGAAATGGATGATGTCACTTTCTTCAGCTAATTTACTCAAAACACTTGCAAAAGTTTTTTGAGGCTTTAAAACTGACTCTTGCCCTGGCAACACAACCATGGGGAAGACTACTGGCTTGTCCAGAAGACTGTAAACAAGACCTTTTACAAGGAGGGTAAGCCACAAAACGTAATTCCTCAGGGAGCTGATTATTCACATAGATCTACAATTAAACGTATCAAGAGAAAGTTAAGTGGTAGGAAAAAGTGAACCAGCAACATGAACCTCAGCCTTGAGAGGGCTGTCAAAATAAATCTACTCAAGAATTTGATTTCTCTTCATAAATAGTGGATTTAAGCTGTAGTAGTTAGTTTGTCAAGAACCACCACACATAGATGAACACTAGACATGGATTACAAATGTCACCTCCCTGTAGAGTAGATAAGCAAAGAAGCCACTTTGCTTAGAGTCCAGAGGGAAGTTTTCACAGCCAGAGATGACTTGGAGTGTCATGTCATCTGCTGCACATTGGACATATTTTTCAGAAGTCAGACATTTGTGCTTAAAACTTCCCTTTTAAAATTAAAATAACAGTTTCATCCTCTAAAATGTCAGGAAAAATACATTATACTTTAATACAATAGTCATTTTTTTGAGACACACCTGTATGCAGAATTCTGGGTCTGCTTTTTCCTGTATAGTTTTCATCCTGTGTAAAAATGCTAAATACAAATGTAAACTAGAAAAGCACTCGGAGAGTGCAGACCACAGCCAAGCAGCTCATTCCCCTGACATATTGTGACCTCCACTTTCAGTGCGGACCCAGATCATTGCCAAAGAAATTCCTGTATCTGGACGCTGATCCGGATCACCACCAAAAGTTAATGGATTGGTCCTTAGCCCACGATGTACCTTTGGTAATATTTTCAAGCAAATCCGTCAATAACTTTTTCTGTAAAGTTGCTAACAGACAAACAAACAAACAAACAAACAAACAAACAAACGCTACCGAAAACATAACCTCCTTGACGGAGGTAATGATCGTTGAGCTTTCATTCCACATAGGGAAAATAAGAGATCAAAGCATAATTAGAATCACAGAATTTATAAGACATTCATGTTGACATTGTTTTTATAAGCTTCTCTTCAAAACCTGACTGATTTGCTTCTGTTTTCATTTATTGGTAAGAAATGTCTTGCTTTAAAAAAAAGTTTTAATTGGATAATTTGTCTTTCTCAAATTGTAGGGCGGAGAGAACAAAACCCACAACTGCAGAAAGCAGACTGTAATAAAATGACCAGCTTAGATCTGTCTCTCTTTTAAATTGTTTTGCAGAACAACATGGACTGTTTTGCAGCATTATTCTGCTCATACTAAACACAATTTTGCTCAACCGATTTATTCATTTCTAACACCGAAGGGTTAAGGTAGAATGGGAAGGTGAATTGGGAAGGTGGAAATGTGTGGAGTGGAAAGAGTTGCTTGTTATAGAGAAAAAACATGAAGATGACCTAAGGCTGGGGTTCAGTCAAAAAGAAGCTTGTCTACTCGTTAATCTGTCTTTCTGTCAGATAGCTTTAGGCTTGTTTTCCATTTGTCTAAAACCAGCCCCGCCTTTCTTTCCTCCCTTACCCATTTCTTCCCCACACTCATCTACCCCCCCATTGGCCTGCACTCTGACAGCTATTTCTTTTTGACTTTCCAGAAGGAATGTGGGTCCAGCTTGGAGAGTTCATGAGAAGTTATTGCGGTAAAGAGTCTTGGCTCTGATCACCGCTCCCACACATCATGGCAGCGGCTCAGCCGTTGTGTGTACACTTGGTGGCCCCCCCTCTAACAGAACGCGCTCCTGCATTCCTACTCTTGCTGATTCCCATCAGGACTTTGGGTTAACACAAACACAGATGGACCAGGGAATTTTCATTTCTCCAACTTTCCACTCGCCAGGAATTTGAAGAGCATTTTCTTTGTAGCAGCTACTTTGTGCTTTTATTTAGCTTTTCCCCAATTAACTGTAACTAACTGTTTGATAAAATTTATAAGAGTTTTTTTGCAATCCTTAAAAGAATATCTCTTATATAGGCCTCAGTAATGTAGGTCAGCTTTCTGCATTTAGCAGAAGGAGAATATTCAACCCCTCTTGAGTGATATCTTTGTTTTGTTGGATTTTGGGGTTAAATAGCTACTCTGTCTCAATGTCGGGAGCCAAAGGACCCCATGGAGCTTCAGAAAATAAAGTCAAATAGAAGATAATTTATTTGGGCCTTCTTTTAGGACAATGTGGGAGTTGTTGTTTTTTTAACCTAAATGACCACAGTTAATAACTTTATGGGGAAATAGCTCCCTGTTTCCTATTTGAAATATCTTACCTCCAGTCTTTTGTGGAATGCAAATATTTATGGACTACTTGTTAAATATCTGCACACAGCCTCTGGCTCCAAATCCACTTTTGCTGCCTTTCTATTGATGGACTAGACTAGAATGAGATTAGAGACCTTCTAAACTAATTTTCAAGTTTGATAGCAACCTTTACGTATTCGTAGAACTATTCATTATTTACAGTAACATGAGTCTCTTTCTTTCTTAGATGTCCGCTCCATAAACTGAACCCCAAATTTTTCTGGAAACATCTGTCTTCTATTAAAATGTTCTCCTCCCTTTGCTGCTAACGTCATCCCCCCCACTCATTACTCTTTCTTCATAGCTTCCTTCCAGGATCTTTGCTCCATTCTTGAACACCCCCCCCCCCCCCCCAACCACCAACCTCTTTCTGATTTCTAACCACTCATTGATTCTCTCCGCCTACCCTTACTGAACCCTCCTTCTCCCTCCGCCCCACTGTCCTCACCTCCTGTGTCCTGCTCCCCTCTTCCCTTTGCTGCAACAGTCTGCTTTACTTCCTGTGTAAGCTTTGTATCATCATGCGCTCGGACTGTATGTGGGGGTTACTCTTGCTCCTGTCCCTTAGTTTGGGACGGGCCAATGCTCAGGAGACCAATTACACCAGGTAAGGTGCAGCATCTGCTTGGAAGACTGAAAGGAATTACATTTGTGTATTTTGTAAGATTGTGCAAACATTAGTGATATTCACTGGGACAAATAACAGAAAATCTTGAACTTCAGGGCTAAAAATTTTTGTTTCAATATATTTTCTTCCCTGGATTATGTCATGTTAACTTATAAGTTAAGGTGGCATTACCTCTAAAACCCAAAAAAGTTTATGCCTGTCTCAAATAAATGTGGCGCCTGCAGTGGAAAATGTTGGTGTATGCAGCAGCCATTGAACTTCACTGGGGGTCTGAGTCAGAAATACTGCCAACAATGCAATGGCTTCATCGGTGTAGACATATTCTCTTGGTTTAGTTTTAACCCCTGCGGGTGATGACAGATGCAATAAGGGATTATTTCTATCCTTGATTATTAGGTCTGACCTCCAGGGAGCTCCGTCAGGGTCTGGAATGCAGCTAATTAATCACAACATTACTAGGTGTTTAAGTTGTCAATTAGCTGTAAAATCAGTTTAAGCCCAAAGATTCTTAGGGGAGTTTGGGCATCAGACATCACCATGAAGACCAAGACATCTAGCAAACTAATCATTGATAAAGATCAAAAGCGGGTTAGGATATAAAACAACCTAAGATAGTTGGAACAGCATCATGCTTTCTGGAACCTTGTTTAGCAAAAACATGGAAAGTGGACTGAACTGATTGGAAGGTCAGTGGGGCTGAACACAGATAAATGTTGATATCAAAAGACTTAAAACTGTTATGAAGAGTTTTGTCTTTCAGTAGGACAGCAACCCTAAACATATAGCCTAAACTACAACCATATCAAAGCAGATTAATGTTTAAGATCGGCCTAGTCAAAGTCCAAACCTAATCCTTGTTGATTTGTCTCAAGTCTTGGAGACTGATGTTCTCAGATGCTGCCTATCCAATTTGAAGGAGTTTTGCAAATCCAAATGGATGAAAATAAGTTAGTCTGTGGATGATGGTAAAAACATTTCTTTAATACATTTTTTGGACCCTTTTTTATTTTCCTACAACTTTACAATAAATTACTTTGTGTTGCATACTTTCATATAATCGTTTAAAAATACATTAAATATGCTTTTATAGAAAGATACAGATATTTTGTACAGGTGATGTCTAATGGATTCCTGAATCACTTTTTGAATCCCGCAGCTCCAAGCTCTTGTATTTAACAGGAAACCTTGACCTCCCTCATAGAGGCAACCTCAAATCTCTACACTGCTGTCACAAACACGCACAGCAGGGTTTGAGCAGATTGGGAATCATCACTACATCCCTCCAGAGCAGGATACATCTGGACTCTGCAGACCTACTGACCTTTATCTTCTGCTTCAGAGACTGATTTTTATTGTTTATAGCAGGTTGATGACTAAATACACAACTTTCCTTAAAATCATGTAACAACAAAATAGATCATGGGTAAATTGTGAGCAATATCTAAAAGATTTTTTAAACCTTGTTTCTTTTTTTTCTTTTTTTGAGATTTTTGCTACAGATTCAAACATTGACTGTATGAACTCACTAATATCTGTTCCACTGGAATGCTGTGAGTAACACCCCCTTGAAGGCTGAAGACTAAGAGCCAAAATTCAAATACAGACTTGTTTAGACTTCATTCTTTATCAGTTCTCTTTGCCCTATTCCTCAATTTAATTGACTTTTTGAACGGACCCTTCTCTGCAAAGGCAAAAGATAAACAATCACGACTCTTGGAGTATGATTGGTAACTTGCTTATGTGTTGAAAAAAAAAATCCCTAAAGAGCAGGTAAAACATTTTATGTAGAAGGTTAACTTTCTGTTTTTTAAAAAACATTGCAAAAAATATATTCCTAAAGTCAGGATTAATGTCAGAATCTCATAGAGTATATCTTTGTTTTTAAAGTGGAAAAAGTGGAAACCACTGCGGCTGCTTGCGGTGTTCTCGGGGAGGTTCTGTGGTGGCGGACATGGGCTACCGGCCTGGTAGCTGTGCCGCTGCTGGGTGGGTCTGGGGTGGGTCCGGGGTCTGGGGTCCCTGGGGCCCTCGGGCGGGTGCCCCGGTGGGGTCCCAGGGGTCTGAGCCGGTGTGCACCCGGCTTTCCAACCCTGCCGGGTCCTCTGCTGTGCTGGGGGGCCTGTTCAGTTGGGGGGTGGGGGTGGGTGTACGGAAACTAACACTGTATTGCAGATGCGTAGTCCTTCAGGGGTTTGCACTCTGTGAGTGGGGGGGGGGGTTGG
>JAUZNJ010030129.1:4429-15101 GCA_034780135.1 Jordanella pulchra
CTGCTGCAGGCAGGTTAACGTTAGCCATGGCTGCTGCAGGCAGGTTAACGTTAGCCATGGCTGCTGCAGGCAGGTTACCGTTAGCCATGGCTGCGGGTAGCCTCAGTGCTCTGCTGGTCGCCACGGTTCTCATGGGATTTTTTTTTTTAATTACACACTAAATCAGTAAATGTGCCACATAGTGAAGCTTAGAAGAGTAATTCTTTCCTCAAATGATCTTAAAATGTACTTCAGTGGAACAACAGCAACAGAAAAATAAACTGTTAACTCAATACTCTGAGCTCTGAGAGTGCTAACCTGGAAGCTGCTTTCTTCAGCAGTGCATGCTGGGACAGCTGCCAGTATGGCGCCACTAGCTGTCTCTCACTCGACGTTGTTACTATACCTTCCTGCATGCTAGCGCATTGCAATTCAATCAATTATGCAAGTTAGGCGATTACGTCATCTAACGATTTTTAGCGGCTTTTGGGACAGCCAATAGCTACATTTCTTACAGAGTAGTTGGCAAAACAATTGGTTTTGATCCAGGACGTGTGTCTGTGTAAAGCCACTGCAGTGTTTATTTCTATTTCCTGTTGCACTCATTTTTTTCCTCTTCGTATTTTAGCTTCTGTTAGCATGAAGCGCGTCCTTTCAAACACAAACTTTCAAACAAACAGGATTTACAGCAGCTAGCCCCCTCCCTTTATCTACTCATCTGTCAACTGGTCCCAGTTTAGTAGGTTTTTGACTAATATTGCCACTATATCATTTCTAACTTAGTTTAGTTTTTATATATCTTAAAGCACTTAACAGGACTGATTGATCGGATTTACATAGAAATAAAATAAAATCCAGCATATGTGGAGACATTTAAATTCATTACCAAATATTCTAACATGATCCTAGCTATAATGCAATACAGTCGGTTTAAAGGTTTTCCACCAATTTGATTTTATCTAAAGGTAGAAACTCAGCTAAACAGATGAGCTCTGAGCCGGTAGGAGCATAGCTATCATTAGCGGTAGCGGTAGCTCCTTCAGGGGCAGGGTTAAGACAGAAAGACAAGCCCAGATAGATCATCAACCACAGTGACTATATAACCACTTTTTTCTTATACATCTTTCTTGTTACACAATTTAACACAAAGATGAGACGCTGACCTTCAAAATAGTTTTATGGAGTACACTAAACTTTCTATTGTGTCGTAAAGCAGATCAGGGTTCAGGTTTGGATTGAACTGTTAGCATGAGGCGCCACCTGTTGTTCATCTGTTATCTGTTCCTCACCGTCTCTGTGGCAGACAGGTCGCTAATTCCTTAAAAAGAACAAAAACACTCACTTATATATCATCTTCGTATATATCATCTTCAAATCCATTTCAAATAATCAGTTCACAAGGACACAGGAGAACCAGAACAGTTTGAATGCAGGGTTTCTTCTTTGTGAGGCAACATTGTGCTGCTCTGTAATCCAACCAGTGGCTCCTGGTTTATGTTATAAATGTCTGTTTGTCAAACAAAGGATAGAGTTGTCAAGTACATTTTATTACTAAAGTAAAAGTACAGCTATCTGTGTAAAAAGTAAAAGTACTGACTGAACTTATTTACTTTAGTAAAAGTAAAAAACAGTCCAGGTTCTACTTTGTACTTAAAGGAATCATCACCTGTAATCTGACTTTTTCTTCCTAAAATGTGTTTGTTGCTGTGAAGCAACTTGTGTTTTTTTTCTTGTTGGTTCCTTGTTCAAACCAGAAAAGCACTATATTTGCTGTGCTAGCATTAGCATTAGCATTAGCCTGCCTGGCCATCACCACTGTCGTCTCTTTTCCACCAAATGGAGTGATTCCAACAATAGGGAATTGCCTGCAGTCGGCAAAAGTTGTTGCTGCTTGTGCAAAGTTTTTTTCTTTTGTGCCAAAGACCAGGAAATGGTGGTCAACTACTATTGCTAACTGCTAATGTTGCTAAAGCTACTTCCACGTGAACATGCGTACTCACAAGTCAAAATTGTCGTGCTCTAGCATGAAAAAAAAAATGGTATGAAAATGGGTCCAGGTGAGTTTTAATTCATGTTTTTCTCCCAAATTTTGTTTAAAAAAATTAAATTAAAGTTAATTTCAGGATTGTCAAAGTAAAATACCAAGGCATGACTCCATTAATTACAAGATTTTGCCCTAAATGATAAAAAATAACTGGAAAGCTATTCATAAAAACAGCTCTATAAACAGGAAATGTTAATTTTGATCTTTTGCTCTTTGTGTTGGTAGAGAGAACATAAAAACTACTGACTCAGTGTTGTTGTAAATTAAAATTTCAGACAGGGTTATATAGACTGAACTGAACAGACGTCCTTCAGGAGGAGCTGTGGTTTTTTACAGGAATAAAAGTTGCAAACAGCATTAAAAGTCAAACAACTTGAAATATAATCAAAATGTAAATTAAACACCTAATAAAGGAGGAATAGATGGTGAATGTCTCGCCCCTACCTGCCTTTTTCCATGTAACTATCAGTGTTTTCTTTGGACAAACTGCTCCAAATTGATAGATTGTCTTGTTGTTTTTGATGTCACCTGTTTGTTTGCTGCTGTTAGATCATGGTTTGGAGAAAGTAAGGATTATAAAGTACAATTATTTGTTTTCAAATATAGACAGCAAAAGTAAACAGTCCTCAGGAAAATAGATAATCAAGTAGTAACTTGACACCTCTGACAACAAGAAATAAGGAAGAGGATCTTCCTACAGGAGATATTAGGCCTCTAGAGGCAGGATTTTAAAAATATTGAGATTTTAAAAGTATGGGGATTTGTTTCAAAATATAACAGGAAACTATATTATTAATATTGAGGTAATTATATTTATAATTATATTTTCATGTATGTCAGTAGGTTATATTTCAGCCATGTTATCTTTCATCTAGAGCTGTTTGTTAAAAATGTTCCACTGTTACATTTGGGAGAAAGTTTTGATTCAGACGAGTCAAAAAAGAAAAGCACATCGATTCAGCTCCAAAATATTAAGACAATAGTCTTTGTTCCATATTGCTAAGCCCTATTAAAAATGCACTTTTATTAACACCTGTAATCAAGACCTTTATCTCATTAAAGTAGTGATATCTTAGGCCTGGTTTGTTACTCAGTGTGACAAAACATGAAGATGCCTGAGTCCAAGCAGAACGACAGCAAATAATCCTCAGTCACCTTTTATCCACCTGACAACCTTCTGTTTTAATACTCAGTTATAGGACCTTTTATTAGCTTATAGGAAGTAAATAGTAATCCTCATTAGAAACATAAATCATACTGATGTTGTACAAAAAGCTCTTTTATTCAAGTTTCCACAAGGTTTTTTGCTTTTCTTTAACAATAAATTACAGATTGATAGGTCTTCATTTACATGTCATGAATATTCAGTAAAAAGGGTTTTTGTTTGATGTAAAATAATCTGTATATTCTGAGGAATAGTCAAAAGCAAACTTTTCACACCAGTTAATTTGCCTTAAGAGCTTTTTGTGCTGCTGTTCCTGCATGAGTATGTCAGGCGCATATTAACTCCCTTATAGGAACAATTACCAGTTCTCTGCAGCATTCTTCTCCCTTGTCCTGATTTTAGAGATTGTTTTTAATGTATTTCTTCACGTATCTCCATTCATGTATCTTGCTACGCTTGTGCATCATTTGCCGTGGTGATTGGTGCATTTTGTGCAAATAGATGTTAAATGGCAGCGGGACTGTTTTCTTATGTGAACACACAGGGAGCCTTTGGAGGAAGAATGAGTTCATTTAAAAAATGTTATGTTTATCAGATGATTTAATGCTCAGTTTTCTATGGTCAGCGATCGACTGGTGGAAGCTAGAAATACATTCTGTTCACCCACCATACCTAATCAATAACAGGTTACTGTGATGACAACACTCTTTAGTGTGGAAGTTGCTCAGAGGGAAGAAGCCTCAGCGATATGCAAAAGCAGATGTATTTAGTATAGAACTGCTATCAGTGTTAATCTTGATACAATCTTCTATCAGATGCATAATACAATATAAATGTTTATGCTGCAATCATTATCCCTTTATTTAGAAATAATAGATAAATCCTGTTTGCAGCACAGCTGTAAAAAAAACACAGAGATACTGCTCTCTTTTAAAGTCAATGTAGTGAAAGAAAGGCTGCTAACGCCCCCCTGTCCTATAATCAACAGGAATGGTCAATAAGAGATAGCTCTGAAAAAAAGACGTTTTATTTTATGAATATTTCGCTTTGGAGACAGATTCAGTGCAGAAAGTAGAAACATGTTTTCTCTTTTGATCCAGATAGAAATTATCCAATCATAAGCCAGAGTATTTATTACAAAACAGGTGATCAGAAACTGGTCAGAGCATTTCTAAATGGAGCCTCTCTCATTTTACCAACGAGCTTGGTGCAGGGAATCACATCACCGATGAATAAAATATACTGAACTTTATTGGTTTTATTGATCAACTAAGAATTAATTAAGGCTTTTTTTATCCTGAGTTGAAAAAATTACAAGTCATTATATTTTTACCATTAGTTGTACCAGCAAACAAGAAATGTTGTCTTACACATTAATAAACTTATTAAGTATAAGTAAAAATGGACCAATGAGGAATCTGGACATAAAAAAGAATAAAATGTATGATACACTAATGACTTCTATGTGCAGAAATCTAAAAGTATTATTAACAGACAGGATATGTCAGGATGTGTTTACTGTGACCCTGGGATGTTTTTAGTGTTATTCAGCAATCAGTGCTGGGAGAGACTTTGTGTTGTTAGCAGCACTTTTAAACAGGTAGTTCTAGTTGCTTCAGATAATTATTTCCATTAAATGCATTAACTCATCAAAGCCTCCTTACCTACCATGCTAATTGTTAGCATGTCTATCTTGTTACAAATGTTTTGTGTAATGCCCTCTACTTCTCTATCATCACATTTTCATTTACCAATCACAGCAGTGAAGTTGCAGTGCTTTGTCCTGCAGCACAGTTAAATGGGCGCTATTTAGTTGACAATTTAAGGAGTTTACCCCGAGTTTATATTAACAAACAGAACCACATAAAGTTCATTCTGCATCCTTGTCTCCATTAAACCTGGGAAATAAAACCATGAGGGTTAAAGTACAGAATGAACAGAGGGGATCTCAAGTGATAGAATAACTTTTAATCAAGTAAACAGTTAAACAACAATTAATCATATATCAATTCTTTAAATTTGATAAAAAATGTTAGCTTTTGGGGAACCATGTCACACAAATAAAGCCTTGCCTTGTTTCTATGCTTCTTTTGTCTTACTTATTTTTTGGGGGGATCTATATGCATGTAAAACCAGTAGTCCTGAGGGAAGCTGCCGAGTGTTTTTTAGTCTGCCTAAACCTCCCAACCAAACATCGTCCTGCTTTGAGTGCTGGTGCAAATCAAATCCATATTTGATTTGCACCACTAAACACTCAGCTTCCTCCCTCTGACTTTCTGACTCTCCCAGAAACAAGGTCAACATGGCGTCCCACAGTCATGTGACCCATCCCCCCACCAACTAAAGGCATTTTTAGAATATTTCGGGCATGTCATTTTCACTCAAGCGTAACTTCCATACATGCCCAAACTCCATTAAAGTAAAGCTGACACATTCTTATTCTCGACTTGAGACAAGCATGTTTCACACTCACATCACCATCAACACACAGTAACATAAATGCTACATATGGGATCTTAACTCCTGATGGTTACAGTAGCTGCTGCCTCTAAGACCTCTCTCAGTTTGACTCTACATATTTTCAGTTAATATTTTCTTTTTCTGAATAGTGCTGCTTGTCATGGATCTAAACTGTTTAGTGACCTGTCATGTCACATGCAGAGAAATCCATCAGCTCAAACAAAGCTCTCCACATTCACAAAAACAAGAAACTGCAACACAGAGCTGATTAGGTGCGTTCACACTAGCCCCCTATTGACCAGGAGCACACAAGTGTGAAGCCTTCTGTAAATGGCATCAATATTTTCTTTACGTCTACAAACTTGCTACACACACACATGCACACAAAGACGCAGACAATGGTTGAGAGCGAGGGGTCAAGCTAGCAGTGGGACTGGAGCTAATTGGTGCCTTCCCAGGGATATTGTAGGTGGCACAACCACAGGGTTCGAGGACAGCTCACCTGTGACCTTTATATTACTGCCTCTGACAGAGCTGGAAGACAGAACAAAGAGGCAGCGGTGGCTAAATTATCTGAATGTTTGACAGAGAGCTGTGAGAAAATTGTACCACGAATGGAAAAGACAGACATATAATCAGCTGTATGTTAGAGCAGGCAATAAATTAAACACAGGTTGAAACCTAAACACAAGGGGGGGGCCTGTGCCAGGTTGTTTTTTCTTTGCTTGTTTACTTGGTTTATTTGCATGGGCAGAGTTCCATCAAAGTGTGGGAAGTGTTGTTTCACCTTCAACAACATTGTAATAATTAATACACGACTCCATCCAGATCAAGATTGCAGTGAAGCAGGAAATATGTTGCCCTCTAGTGGTTTATAGGTGATTTGCGTGAAAGAATTTATGGATTGAATCATTTTTGTGCTGTAAAGGTTCTAGATTCTGCTTTTTATAAACCTTCAAAACTCAGCTACGCACATGTATGGTGGAGTATTGCATTTAGCATTATGGACTTTTTATTTGTCATGAAATACCAGTTGTTTTTCTGGTGCTATTTACCATCCTTGAAAGAAAGACGATGTCTTTCGTCGTGTGGGTGCTTCCCATCTTATGACATGCCTGTGTCAAAACAGTTCTGGGTATTAGGTTCCTCTTCAGGAGGGCAGAACAAATCCTGCGAACTCTTGCACTGAAAAAACAGATTTTTGTAAATTGGCAAAGAAAAGCTGCTGTCACTGTGCAGATTAGCTGCTAAAATACTCACTTCATCTCAACTTCGGGGAGAATCATGCTTTGCCTCACATTATCGCTTACAGATCAGAGAAGGTTTGCCGAATGTTTTGTGGGCCGGCGCAGCGCGGTCAAAGTATTTGCTTCCTGGAAGGGTTGAGTAATCAGTGCCCTGCATCAAACGGAGATCGCTGCTGGTTTTTCCAGAACTGGGAGAGGCTGCTGCTCAGAGAGTAAAATTCACTTAGACCACAATGAATATGACTCTGGGAGGATCTTCCGAGTTGCTTTTTTCCAATCTCTGACCTACTGCTGCAGAATATTCACTGATTGAAGCAAGTTTTGAGTCTTCTTTGCCTCATTTCAACAGCCACAATAAGAAGCACGGAAGAGTTTGATTCATTTTGGATGAATAATCTAAAAAAAGATTTGATTTCTGAGACTTAGACCAATGAGTCTCAAGTCAGAGTTGATCAAGCTAAACATTTCCTGTCAGTTGGTGTCTCAACAATTTTTTTCATTTGCAGTTGAGAAAACCAGTGTTTTTTATCGGTTGTTCTCAGGTACCAAACTACTACGGCTAGAAGATAGTATTTTTCTGTATTTTATGCATTTGAACTGTGGAGGAACATGTTAATAAATTCATGTCTATCACTGGGTGTGCTAATGATCAAAAAAGATTAAAAAACAAATCTGCACATGAATAGTTTCCTTCTGCATCTTTTATTTCAATTTAGGGAGGGAGCCGCATTGGATTTTAAAGTCAGTGTTGGTGAGGAAACATCTGACTTGCAAAGTCTGGATCCTAAAGATTTTTTTTAATTTCCTTTATTTAGTACATCCTACTACTGTAGATTAGTGAAGGCTAATCTAGGTAATCTTAGCAACACTTCCTGGTGTTTTTAAAGGGGGAACCAGGCAAAGTAGGAAGTAAAATTGGACAGTAATGGAGTATTTAAAGCCTGCCAGCTCCCAATCATATGAACCATGCTCCCTAATGATCGAAGCATTCTTCAAAGACAGCAGACAGTCATTGTTCTTTGCAGCATTAACATCAATTAGGAGAATTTTTTTATGTTTCCATGGTCTGTTTAATCCAGCACCATCATGTGATGGAGTTAGAGTCACAACCATGTGATAAGTTCAACTTCACAACAAATGTTTTAAACCGTCCAGTTTTTATCATATCATCATCTTGGTTTTTTTAGGCGCTGAAAAGGGCGACCGCTTTGAGATATGAAGTCTTGATCTAAGATGTACTTGATGCTCACAGGGTGCAGAGACTGTATTGATTTTTCTCATGTGTTACTGTTTGTCTTTGTCTCCACGGAGCTGAGTAAGCTCACTGTCTCTTCCTACCATCACTCTGCTCTCCTTCTCTTCTTAGTCCTGCTTTCTCCATGTGCGAAGCGTTTTTGGCTCCATTGTTGCATGTTTGCAACATGTCATGTAGTAGCAGTTTCTGGGTAGAAGGTGCTATCTTATTGAAGGATGAAGAGTACTTGGCACATTTACTGGCATCCCTGAGGAAAATGTTTGAGCCTTATCTAAATAAACATTATTTGGACGATAAATATTTTCAGAAAATAAGATTATAAATAAGATTACAAATGCAAAGAATAAATGTTTGAAAAAGCCCATTCTGTTAGATGTTAAGTATAATAGAGGATCTGTTATACTGAGTGGACTTTATCTTATGGTTTATATGATCAAAATAAATCTGAAAGGTCACAAGCAAAGGTCACTGATAAAAGATCAAATAAATCCTGGATCCTAAATATTAGCCTCACAGTGAGATACTTTAAAGCTGAGCCTTTTCATGTAGATTTTAAGTTGAATAGTAGAAATGGCCAAAGATCCTGAGCTACAGGTGAACACATATAAAACGGCCCCCTGCTTTCAGTCTGGACTTCCACATCAAGGCGGACATGAAATCATGGCAGCCTCTCATAAATATGGCCTGTCAGCACAGAGCGAGGCTTAAAGTGGACTCTTAAATACACCAAATTAGCGTCAATGATCAGCAGTGAAGAAAATCACCCTGCTGTGTTGACAGACTGGGAGAAAAGGAAAGAGCTCTCCTACAGGCCCATGGATGACATGTACCTGCCAGCTTTCATGCTACTCCTTGACTCCACTAACTCAAAGGGAAGCAGTTGTCTATGTATAGTCCAATTGATTTCATAATAATAATACTTTAAAGTTGGTTCCTTTACATTTTAAAGCCTGCACTAGTTCTAGTTTGTTTCTACACTCCAAATGACAAGCAGTCTTATAGGTACTTTTAGTTCTTTGAACACTTCAGTGCAGCTCATGTCCTTATATTGCGCATGTCAATGCTACCAGCAGAATAGCTTTTTGTACCTACATAACACAAGCTTTTATTGCACAAAGGAAAAGAGATGTGTGAAAGTAAGTTAGCATCTGGATAATCATGGTCTGAATATAAAAAGAGAAGTTTAAAAAAGGGCCTGATCTTTAAAGAATCAGATGAAGGAACAGAACATTTTTTTGTGCCAAAAAGAAAAAAATGTGCAAACAGGTTTGGTGCGCCCCATTAAAGCGATGGCGCTACATGTACTACTGGCAGATTGTAGTAGAAATATGATGTTCTTCCATAGAAATGGAGCTAACGTTCTTAGTTATGGTAAATATTCTTTATAATTTTCAATTTACACACGTTTATTTATATAGCCCCAATTTATAAAACCTCACATTAAGGCACTTTACATGTAATTTCAGTCATTATCAAGACAGATTGGGTAAAAGTCTTCTATTCAAGGAAAAACAACTGATTGCATCCAGTTATTGACTTTGCAGGATTTGGTCCTCCTAGATCAGCATTAGACGACAGTAGATATTCACTCGCATTGTGTCGTTGACCTCTAGCAATCCCTCAAACTGTGCATGCATGCAGCAACAGTGAAGAGGAAAAACTCACTGTTAACACAAAGAAACCTCCAGCAGAACCAGGGTCAATGTAAGCGACCTTCCTCTGAGGCTCACTGGGAGACAGAAGCAGGCATAGAAAAGGAACATAGAAGCAATGAACTATAAATACTTTTTATGTTAGAGAAGGTAACAGTAAACTAGCTCCACAGATAGTTCTGACTGGGAAAGAATCAGCAGATGAGCTCTGAGGCAGTTTTCACATCCAAAGGCAGCACAGTTAATCACAATAAACAAACATAACTATGACTTGGAGAGGAACAGGACTAGTCACTGAAACAATCCCAACCCTATAATCATCTATAATGTTGGAACGTTGTTGACAGCAGCAGCTGATACCTTCCTCCAGGAGGTTTCACAGCCAAACAGAACCAGGCCAGATGAAGCAACAAATAATGCAAAATCAGAGAATAGAAGTAGATCGAAGCAGATTTATACCGGAATTTACAAAAGCATCTCAATGTGCTGCAAGGAAAAGAAAAAAAAGGATGATGATGGATATAAAAGTTATATTTTTATGATTAAATATCAACCATAAAATCTGGAAAATCTGACTTTGTCTGCTCCTCTGTCTCCCCCTGACAGATGAGGTGCCAAGGTCAAATTTACAGCAGACAGAGCTCTAAACAGTTGAGTTTACTTCCACCAACTCCTTACAAAACCTGCTGAACCCAAACTTTTCACCGTAACTGTGTTTGGAGCCTGTAAAGGAACATTAAAGGCGGAGGGGGAAGAAAAACCCTCTTACCAGATAGAGAAACGACTTCCAGGCCCAGTCTCTGATGTTCCTTTACGGACTCCATGGAGGTGTGTTTCTCTTGGCTGGCTGCTAGTTTTCAGTTTAGTTTA
>JAUZNJ010030129.1:15201-31735 GCA_034780135.1 Jordanella pulchra
CCAGTCTCTGATGTTCCTTTACGGACTCCATGGAGGTGTGTTTCTCTTGGCTGGCTGCTAGTTTTCAGTTTAGTTTAGTTTTGATAAAAATGCTTCATTATCTAAGATGATCTTTTTCATTTGTCTAAAACACTGGTTACTTCCCACTGCATTCGCTGGCCTGCACAGGCTACTTATTCCCCACTAATATTATTTGATTATTTTTACTTGGACTTATGATAATAATGTGCAAAGTTTCTTCTTCTATTTTCAGATATATTTGCGCGCCAGTTTGCACCTGATTTTCAAACACACTGAATCTATACCCAAGAACTGCACCCACAATCACTCCCAGAGGTTTTAATGCTTTTATCATATTGATCTTACTGTTCCGCTCATTTTATGCATGTAAATTGATCTACACCTGCTTTGTAGATATGTTTTGGATGCTCAAAATCTTGGGCCTTTTTGAAGTCTTTTGTAAATCCAACAGTTATGTATCCTGTGCAGCTGGAGAAGATCGGTTGATGATCTGAATGATAAAGCGGCTGTTTAAAGGCAAACAAGATGGCTGAAAGATCATAAAGTCGACATTTTATCACCAACCCCATGAAATGAAGAAGGCAAGAAGTAATGGAGCTAGAATAATTCATCATCAGTCAGAGTTTTGGACCAGAACTTGATATCCCTCATACCAGATGAAGGAGATGTTGCTCTTTTCTTTGCATGTTTAATTTACACAAAAACATCTGATAAAGTGAGACATTCACACTTCTGAAAAAGGAGAGAGAAATGTAAAAAGTGATGACTTCAGCTAACAATGTATAATAATGTAAAAAAGGAAGGACTAAATATACATTTAATCACACGAATAATTTAAACTTGTGAAGAAGAGAAATTGGAACCACAAAAAAAAAACCGAGTAGGTTAACGAGTCTGTAGTTTAAAGACGTTGACATCAAAGAGCTCTGATCTAAACTGTTCAGCTCTATAGATTTGTGGGATTTTTAGGTTCTTTGTTGTTTTTCTGACCGGATGAGTGGTTCCTTTGGTGCATTAGTCTAACTCTGTCTGTTTTCTGGTTTGTTTCAGTTTCATTTTCTGCTCCTTGCTCATTACTGATGTTAATTTGCTTAACATGCCACCTGGAAACTCTATCATTAACACAGGAAGCAGGGTGCTGCTGCAGAACTGCAACCTGCTCCCCACCTCTGAGGTGGCTGAGCGTCGGAAGCAGGGCAGCTGCTTCAATGCCTGCGAACCGGAAAACAGCTTCCTTAAAACTTAAAGAAAAAAAAAAGTAATTTGAAGTAATATCAACATGACAAATCCTCAGCTGATCTCTTAATGACACCAATTCATGTCTTCATCTAGCTGTGTGTGAAAGACATATTAGAAAGATGTGTACAAGAGACCATTTATAAACAAACGCCCCAGAAGGATTTCCAGCAGTTTTGGCTTCTTAAGGAACAAGTCATTGCTTTTATTCACAGATGTGGTTTAATTTCACACCATGTCCAAGTCTCAAAGTTGACGACTTGTATTTAATCAGGGGCTGTGATTAAAAGGGAATCTTTTAGAGCGGCTGCTGTTGTAGGTTTTGATCCTTTGGCTTTCTGAGTCTGCTCTCTTGAATAGATCGTGAATCAAAGCAGCTCGTTGGGATTTCTCTTCTCATTTATATTCAACCTTGTCTAAAAAAGCTGCTACAATGTGGTTTAATGTGTGTTATAGAAGGCAGATGAATTAAACCCTATATTCAATTAAAATAATACAAAGACCATATATCAAGTGTGAAACATACTGCGACCTCCGTCCTTAGTGGCACCTCTGTTTAAAAAGCTTTAAAATAAATTCCTCTTCTATGGCTGCAGCTTAATCTCACACAGTAACATCCAGCCTTTATTTTAGATACATTTATCAGCTCCTCTGCATCACTGATTTTATTAAAAACAGTGCGACTGATTTATTACGGTTAACTTAGACGTTAAATCCAAATCAAACCTTATAGACAGTACTTGACATTGGTCAAGCTGGACTCTATCTTTGTTAACTCACCACTTTTTTATCTTACATTTGTTCATCCAGACTGCGAGCCGGAGGAAGTGTCTGACTGGTCCTTCGATGAAAACTGTCTCTTCTGCTGCTTAAGACGTGAGAAAAACAAGGTATGTCCAGTGATTGTCTCTTTCTTTGCAACGCTTACACATGCTTTTAAATACAGCTGCAAGGATTACCCATGGTGGTGGGCTAGCAGCTGGGATATCTGAAAAGAAACTATGATAGTTAAATACATCACTGTCCTTAAAAGTCGTTGAACTACAACATGCTTTAACCTCACTTTATGAAATGTAAACCTTTTTAAACATTTTAAACAGGTGAATAAATGACTCAAGCTGTGGTGATCAGGTCATTATTTTATTCCAACAGTTTCAGGGGAAAAAAAAAGATTAAAAGGAGCGTTTTCACCAAACGCAGCCTAATGCTGCGTTTGGTGAAAACGCAGCATTAGGCTGTGAAGAATCACGGACAGGATGTGCCCAGGTGCTGCTGAACATGTGAGAGGAAGTGGCTAGTTTCTGGCTGGGTTTCTTCTGGTGTGTAGATGCTTCAGAGATCAGCCAATAAGGTGGACCCAGTCCTGCTAAAATGTAAAAAAATAGCTCTAAAAGTATTATAAGTGTTGTTTTATAAATGCATTTGTTTGGACAGATTGTCTCAAAAAGCTTCCAAAGGTCAAAAGCTTCTTGTTGACTACAGAGAATGAAGGTGACAGATAAATGTCAGTTCATCATTACTCAAGACTAAAACCTGGTTACTTGGAGGTAGAATATTAAGAAATGAAGGGAGGCTCAAGACTTAAAGGTTAGATTTGATAATTCGTAAACTTTGTCAGTAGAGGTAGAGTAAATGTGTCGACGATGAAAACCGATCGGTTTATTTTACTTTGTAAAGTCTGAATATTTGGTTTTAAAGATAAAATAATAATTAACTTTCATCTGAGACATTTTTTGTCAGTAATTTCTCAAGGAGTCGTTTTCTGAAAACTCCTTACAGACTGAATAAATAACAGTGGCTTGTCTTCAGGAATCTGACTGTGATAGCTTTTAGTTTGAACTGTTGGAATATTGTCCGATGCAAACATCACTAAGTCATATCAATGTCATTGAATATCAGTCAGTAAATAATACTTTTATAAACCTGCAAACTTCCAGTCCAGCTGCCATTGTTGCCTATGGGTAGAGCAGCACCGCAGTCTTCTTTTTTTTTTTTTAAACACATCATAGAGCTCACTGTATATGTGTGTGTGTATTTAGGAGCACAGCGTGGAAAACGGTGGAGGCGGCCACGTGCTGTTGGAGTGTGAGGACTTCAAACAGGGGCAGTCTCGGATTAGCCGGCTGGAGAGACAGGCCCGAGATTTCCTCAATGCTGTGTTCCACAGAAAAGGTGAGACAGCCACTCCTCATCCATCTCTACCACTGAACATCTATCCATAGACACACTGAAGATGGGCAACTTTCATTAAAGTGTTGATTTACCCTTAAATACTACAGACTTTAATTAGAACAAATCAATTATTAACCCAAAACTAAATATTAAACCAAAATTTGTAAAAAGCTGTATGAATGAAATGCATCATAAATATTTTTGTTGCTCTTTTCAGACAAAGCCCCAGACTTTCTGCAGCGAACATAATCATATATATGGAGAAGAGTGGATCATAGATACGTTAGTTTACTATCTGGAGGACATTTTTTGTAGATCCTTTATTTACATCAGCTGACAGTCCTGTTCTTTAATTAACGCCACCATCTTTAACGTCTGATTGGTTAAGGTGCTTTTTAATGGGCCATGAGTTTGCTGTGCTGAAAATAAACCAGAAAAGTCCTTCATCTTCATTCCTTTGGTTGTCATTTGTCTCTGATAATTAAATGTTCTAAAACTAGGGAAAGCTACTTTAAGGCTGAGTCCTCTGCTCTGCTGTTGAGATGTTTATTTTGAAGTAGAAAAGGAAGCAGTTCTTGAGTATTTCTGCTATATTGAAGAATTTGCTCGTTACAGTTTAAGCATTGATGCTTCTGCCATCTTTAAATCATTAAAATAACACCTTGGTGGCTACTTTATGATTAAAAATAGGTGTGGCTAATCATTAGCCGCTTAACATTAGCGGCTAGCGGTGCTACTGTTGACATCTGCTAGCATCTTTTTAGCATTAAACTAAGGAGTTGTTTTAGCATTTTTTTAAAATCATTTAAACACACTAAAATATAATTTATTAAAGAATAACAACAACAAAGAGAAAGAGGTTTTCATTGTATTAAAACCTTATTGGTGAAGAACTCCAAATTTATTTGATTTATTTTGCTGAGTTGATTTTTACAGTTAGTTCAAATTAACCCAAAACAATTACATTATTTGGAATACGTATACCAAAATAAATCAGGTATTAAAGAAGAATAAGAATGTTTAAGAATACAGTACATAAATAAAAGAGCTGAGCCCTAAAACACTGTGGTTAAAGCAGAGCTGATCAATGTTTCCCGATCCGTCAGAGTTTCTGTGCCTGACCTCCTGCTAACAGGAGCCGCTGTGCGTGCATGCATGCGTTTTATGTGTGTCGGATAGAGTGTGTCTCTCCGTCTAAATATGGCCTCTCCACAGGTAGTTCTGGCTGTGTGGGAGAAGCCGGATTGATAAGGACTTTAAGTAGACTGATATCTGTTTCCACCGCTGCCCTTAGCCTCAGGCCAGAACTTATGTTCTTAGTTAAAACGGGATTAAAACCCAAACTGCTGTGATTATATCCCGAAATAATGTTTCCATGAGTATTGACACTTTTTGCAGTAGTCACAGCCTTTATAATACCCGACTAAATCAATTCAAATGCTTCACAGCGAGTCTAACTAGCCTTCAAAGAGGGATTATAAAACCTCACAGGAAATATGAAAATCACTGAACGTTTCTTCTCCCTCATTTAAACCCAAAGTAAACCAGACTGACTCTGGACTATTTAGATCTCTCAATTCCCAGTCATCTTGTCAGTAGGAACTCACTTTAAACATGGAAACCTCTACTGACAGTTTCTTAGTTCAGTCTATAGCTTTTTTCAGTTTTTACAACAGCAACCCACACAGGTGGCGAGCCTTTGTTTCAGCTTTGCATGACGGCGGTTGGCTCCTCGTTTCAAACGTCTCTGCTGATAAAAAGGAAAACGCACAGATAGATCTAGTTTCCGCCTCTGACATTATGGCTTCCTTGCAGCTTTTCCTTGGCTTTATAGCAGCACTTTTATCACAGTGGAAGTCTTGATATGGGGTGGGGTGGGGGTGGGGGTGGCGGTGGGGGGGGCATACTGCAGAGATGTAATAAGAAAACTTCGACTCTGGTAAATGTGAGGGTTGTTGTTGATTCTGGACTCTTAAGAATGGTTTTTGAATCATCTGGAATGGAACAGGTTTACAGCAGGTATTTTATTTTTTAAAGGGATCCATGACAAGTTAAAATGTTCACATGAATATGATTTGATTTTCCAAATATGTAGAAAATCAAATCCCTAGAAAATTTATACTTTCTTTGTATAGTTTTCACTCATGGAGTTCGCAATTTTCTCACCTCTGCAATGCATGCTGGGTAGATGATGCAGTTTAGTCTGACTGGACTGGAACCTACAGTTTAAACACAGGCTAACATTAGCAGAGCTGTTTTTTATCGATTTGCGTCGGACCGATGTAAACATGCTGCTCTGCGTCGCTGCCTCAATGTTTTCATAAGCCGTTATACATGAGATAACTAATGAAACAAACCCATGTGATTGGCTGGTGGTCTACTGTTTACTATATTAGCTAGAGCTAACACCATTAGCAGAAGCTAGCATGAAATCAAAATCATATCAGAAGCTAAGAACGATTGTTTAAAAAGACAGTGAATCATCTTTCAGTCATTTTAACTTAACCATTCTCGTATATCTGCAAAAATGTTTTGGTCCTGATGCTAACAGCAAACAACCTCCGTTACAAACTGAAGGTGTCTGTAGCATAGATATCTTCCTCCATTTAGTCCTCCTCATCTTCATTGCCTCTTGTGATTTCTACATTGTCATTAATTTTAACACGCTCCTGTTTAAGCTGAAAAGGTTTAATGTTACTCACTGCTGTTTTAGCTGGACTTAGCTAGCGCTACAGGACCTAGCATACGTCATTTACCCAGACTGCATTGCAGCGTAAACAACAGGATGTGCATGTGACAATATTGTATTTAAATGTATTAAAACTAATCAGCTTACAGTATTTTACTGTATTATATTTACAACAGAAATAAGTATTTCTTAAATAAAGTCTTTTAATACATCTAATCATGGTTTTATGATTCTCCTTCAATTTGCATAAATACGGCTTTGAAAAATAAACCATTTTGCAAATGATTTGCTAAAGAACTCCATCAAAGCCTCATCTCACTTCTACTTGACGTGTACATGTGTATTGTGGACATAAATGTAGACTTTGATGATTATTAGTATGAATGGAGGCTGTTTTTTAGTCCACTTTGTTTGTAAAATCTTATCCAGCAACTTCTACTGTATTCAGTTGGTTGTTAATTTGCACTGTATTAAAATATTTTATTGTTAACTTATTGAGGTGTAGAAGTAGGTAAATGCTGCCGTGTGTGGTATTTAAATTTGAGAGAATTAGTCCTGAAAAGTCCTTGAAACATCCTTGAATTTGATGCTAACCTCAGTGTGGGAACCCTGGACCTTCTGAGGTTTGAATTCAATCCTTCAGGCCGTTCTGGACAAGGCTGCTCAACCTGTGTACTGATCTGAGCTGACAGATAGAAGGAATGTACGTATTTCTAACAAAGAATGGGGTATTTGGGGTTTGATTTATATCGTAGGGCTTTGGTGCCACGTGGTGAAACAAGAACTAGAATATCTGATTGTTGCTCTATGAGCTCATAACAACGGGAGCATTTTAGTGGCAGTGATAACCCAGTGTGATGTTTTCAGGAAGCACAGACTGCAGAGAACAGACGATCACTGCGTCTGTTAAAGCAGCGTAGGAATACAACACCTCCTGACATGTCTGGGACGCATTTCTCAGCTTCCTGACAGAGTCACTGTTGGATGATGGTTTAAAGATATAATAGTTACAGCTCAGCTGTGGTTGGGCGTTTATAATTCAGCCAGTAAATGTTGTGCTGATTACCACATGAATTTAGGATTCATTTTGTTTAGTCTACTCAAGAAGTGAACTCTTATCTTCTCTGCAGGGAGATAGAGACAGTCGTAGACAGTAAGATAGAAAATATAATACGAAATTCTAGACTGATGACAATTATATAAAGACTAATACATTTTTATCAAGTCCACTTAAAGCTGCTGTTATTAACATGTCTCCATATATTAAATACTGGAAAACTAAAGCCATAAATGTAGGGATTATACAGTAAAGGTAGGAAGAATAGTAAAGTCTGTCCTACAGATTCCTTCTGCCTGAATTCATGTAGATTTAGTCAGAGCCCAGCTGGGAAATCTGTCTGGCTTTAAAACCAAAGTAACTTAAAAAAGAAATCCAACCCATTGTTACGAGCTCATAGAGCAACAATCAGATATTCTAGTTCTTGATGAAAGCAAAAGGCTGCAGAAAACCAATGCACTGTAAGTTTCCTCAGTGGTTCCCAGCCCTGCTCCTCAGGAAACTCTATCCTGTATGTTTTAGATGTGTTTCTGCTCCGGCACATCTGCTTCAAATCATTGCTCTTCCTCCTAAGCAGCAATTAAGAACTGCAGAAACCTCAGTTACTCAAGGCAGGTGTGTGGAAGCAGGGGAGCATCGAAAACCTGCAGGACATGGAGTCCTGAGGAGCAGGATGGGAACCACTGGTCTAGATAACAAGTTTTACACAAACCATACAGAATAGTTTGTTGGATTTTTGGATTATATCTGTGCATTTTTAGGATTATTGTTTTGGGATAATGTCCTATTTAAAGGATTTTGATTTTGACTTTCACTGATTTAATTGGTCAATTGCTTGGAAGTGGTGCTGCTGAATAATCTGGGACAACATCAGATTCATATGAGTTTGCGCAGGGTTTGTAACGTCACGGCAGTGAAAAACAGAAAGTTTGACCATTTTCTGTTGAAAACATTAGATTTTGCCAAGACAGTAAATTTAGATAGAACCTTAGAAGCTTTGTTTTGGCTGCCTTTATGTTTTAATGAATTTTTTTTTAACATAAGCATTTTAACGTTGAAAGAGTATCCAAAACTGGTTTCTGAATCAATGTAAATTGGCTTTAAGATAGTATTAGTGTAGTATATTATAGTAGTGTACTATATGCAGTTGCTCTGTCTGTACTAATGAAGATTTGTACCACTTCTGGATCCTGTGTGGATCTTTTTCTTCTCACTAATGTGAGTGTGGAGGAAGTAAACTGCTTGTGATTGGCTAGTTTTCACCTCTTTAGACAGTACTGTTTTCATCATGTTTGTGACTAATAACAGTAGAAGGCTAACAGCTAAATTCATTTCCAACCATTGCCATCGTTGTCATCTACTGACAATTTTGTAAACATATTGTTGGACATTAAATTGAAAAGAATTAAAAGCAGGAACAATCTGATTTTAAATGTAAAACTCCGTGTTTAGCTATGAAGGAGCTAATGTTAGCTTAGCTCATACGAAGTTTCAAATGTAAGATTAATGATCATTTTAAAGAACGCAGTTAATGCCGTCTAAAAAAACATTCATGATTTTACTTAATTTAATAATAGAATCGCTTGACAAGTTTAAAGTCTTGAAAAGAACAGAGTTTAGCCTGAACTCGCTTTGCTAACGTTACTAGCTGCATCCATATCACAACATTAGCCAATCACAGGCAGTTTACTTTTCCTGGTTGGTTCCACTCTCAAAATGACAACAATTGAGAGAAACAAGTTCACACGCATGTAGGAGAGAATTCTGATTTCATTTTGACCTAAATAATAAATAGAAGACAATAATTTTAATGTTTTATTGGATATAGAAGCAAAATAACAAAATATTGTAAAAATACATGATATAAGAGCAGATGTTACTCAGAGGATGGTCTAAATATCAAACCATTTTGCTAAATAATTATTGAGTTAAATTATGCTGAATTTAAAACCAAAAATACAAAACCCAAAAAATAATTTGGTTTATTTTAGTGCAGATTTATCAAAGTGTAGTTGGCTAGCTAGGGCCAGAAACTAGAAAAGGACTTTTACTGGAGAGACTTTTTCTGTAGATTTTGAAGGAAAGTGTACGAGGTACAAACTAAACAGTCAGCAGCTAAAATCTGATGTGCACACTGATATCATGGTGCTTTCAGCTCGCTCAATAGGCAGGATTAAGAGCGGCTTCAGCGTGATTTTTGGATTATTGCAGCATAACATCAGGATTAGATTTTCTGGATAAAATGGGATAAATAAGCGGTAGGACATGCCAACAAGCGAGCGAATTCCTCGAGGACGGGATGCTGATATGTTTGCTCCTTTCTTTCTTCTCCTGTTCTCCAGACCTCCCAAGTTTCTCTGACCCCCACATTCCTCTAGTGGCTCGTGAGATCATGCAGCGAATGATCCACCAGTTCGCTGCTGAATATACCTCAAAAACTACTCAGGAAGACCTGCCCCTGCCCAACGGCACCATGAAGGACCAAAGCCTGCCGAGAGCGGTGTCTCTGGCCCCAGCCCCGAGCTCCCCGGTTGGGCCCACACCCGGCTCCCCTCCATCGTCTGCCTCCTCCTCTCCGTCCCCTACTCCGGGAGCAGGGTTTAGCCCAACCTCTGCTGCTATCACCTCAGCGCCCGCCGGCATCCAGAGCAGCAACGGGACAGGAGCCGGCATCAGCGGAGGAGGAGGTACGGTGGCTGCCTCTGCACAGAATCCGGTCCTCAGCAAGCTTCTCATGGCAGACCAGGATGGGCCACTGGACCTCACCGTCAGAAAGGCCCAGGCTGATCAGGAGCCCAGCCAGCAGGGTGAGAGCAACATCACACAAATCTCCTAAATTATCCAAAGTGATTCCTGTTTACCGTCATGAAGCATTTACTCCTATCAGCCCAAAAAGGTTTTTATCTTTTGTCAAAGTGAGGTAGTTCGGAGGGCTCAGTGTGTTTAATCAAACCAAAGCAGCAGGGGGTTCCCAGACAGAGCAGGACACCAAATTCAGCCTGGCAGCAGCAGCCCTCCCCTTCACCCTGAGCTGCACTGGGACCGGTCATACACTTTAATACGGGCTTTTCGGAATCTGCTTACAGTAAGCCTCCTTCATTTTTACAACAAAAGATGAAGGCGTTCGCTGTACATCTCGTCGCGCATATCTCTCTCTGTCACATACACACAAACAAGTTCAGAATCACTTTTTGAGGATTTCTGGCTCAGATTATCCTCAAATCGTACACATACACTGCATTCCTTCAAGCAATGTTCACAGGCGGAGTACAGCTTTGTTTTAGCTCTAGGGATCATTAACCCATCTGGGCTGCGTAGCTACTGCTCGTTACTCTAACCAAAATAAACAAATCCACCCGTCCTTCTGTACTTGGACTATCAGAACACGGATGTATTAGGAATCCTGATGTGTTGAAAGGATGGCCAAAAATTCACAGCCTGCTGCTGCTGACAGTGTTTCATGCAGGAATCAATCAGTGGTCAGCAGAAGCAGTTCAGAACCACTAGGATAACAATGGATATGAAGCAAGCGCGCAATAAACGACGAAACTAGGTGCACAACTGTGATGAGAACTGCAAAACGCACAATGCAAGAACCGAATGCAACAGAGAAACGCTGCAAATAAAAAATGCTGAAAAGTAAAAATGCAGAAATCACTGAAATAGAAGCAAAAACTTGCAAAACAGAACTAATGCAAAGAAAAAATAAGGCAAGTAAAAACAAAATACTGTAGCTAAGTAGTTAAAATAGGAAGTATGCAGATTTTTTTAACCAGGTTTACATTTTAGTTGTTTTTTTTACTTTTAACCATTTTCGTTATATTAACCCTAAAACACTGTTTTTGTTTATTTTCCTGTTTCTTTGCTAACATTTCGTTCACCTTTTTAACTTAAAGAACAGAAACATGATTTTGGACATAATTTAACCTACAACCTTTGTATTAATTAATTTTTGAAAACACAAAGCTGTCACTGTAAATTAAAACAACAAACATTTATTTAGTTTCTAATTTAGACATCAAGGAAAATTAGAAAATAAACACAAGTTCAAGTTTCTGACACAGTTATTGTACCCTAAATAGTCCTTTGTGAAAGAAATGTTGCACATGCTGATGTAGGGATCTAATTCCTTTGTTAAAGGTGTATTGATTAATGTATTGAACCCAAATTAAATGAAATTATGATGCAGCCTTGGCTCCTATCGTTAGAACATGCTCATTGGAAAAGTTAAATCTTTCAAAAGGAATGCAGTTCTCTTTTCAGTGAAATACCTGCAAACGTGTAGCAGACAGAGCTTAAACTCTAACAGCGTGTATAAACAGACCTTCACGCATCCCCAGCGTGTGCGGGGAGCTGAGGCGGCGCACGCAGCGACTGCTCCTCTTCACAGCAGAGACGTCTTCAGAGGGAGTTCTCTCACTCAGAGCTGCTTCTCTGCTGCCTAAACCGAATTCTCCAAGCCTGTCCATGATCGCGAGAGCTGTCAGAACATTCACAGATAAGCGGGGAGAGCAGTTTACATGCATGTGTTTTAAATAAAACTGCTCATATGAGTATTTACTGTGTGTCAACGTAGTGGAAGGTTAATGAGATCCGTCTGTTTTTTGAAGCATTTACTTTTCACTTAGTTGGATGACAGTGCAGAGTTGGAAAACCTGTAAAGAATGAGCAAAAGAAAATCGGCAATCAGGGCAGCAGTGGTGAATCATCATCTTTGAAAAAAGCAAACTGGAGGAAACCGAACCAAAAAAATTACCTCATAATTGATTTTTTCTCCATGGAGATGTTGTACCATGGTTGCTCTGCTCCACAGTTACAGACAACAACGGTTCTTTCTGAACCAGCTTGATTTGATTGTTTTTTAACAATCTATATAAATGGCAGACATTTTATATGTAAATCTAGTCAAATACTTCTGGGATTAGGACTTAAGTTAACAGAAGTACATATCTGTGCCTTATGGGTCTGCATTAACTCCCTGGAACAAAGTTTATTCCCCCAACTGTCGCTGTAACACTACATCTCTCTAACTCAAACCCAGAAGGCTTATAGTGCCGGCCTTATCTCCGTGCCCAAGGCTGCACACACACAGTCAGATTATATTTGTGACAGAGACCACTCTGATTTCTTTTTTAATATGACCTAATGATGCTGTGGCAGATGAGTGAGGTAGCTCAGGCCTTGTGACCATATGGGGTCGTCTGTGTCAGAGGGGTGAAAAGGTCAGCAGCTCCTCACGGATTAGACTCTCCTCGTGAAGCTATTCCTACTCAGCAGATGTTTTCAAGCTCTGACGTCAAATTAGAAAACTTCTCTTCATTTATTTTATCTTTGTATTCTCTCTCTTTCATAAAAACTAAAAATTCTGTCAAAGTTAAAGAAAAACACACTTTTTCTAGATTTCTAGCTACCATGTTTTTATTTTTGCTTTTAAATGTCATTTTAAAATCGGCATTTAATGTGATTTTTGTTGCTGCCTTGATAATAATCAGTTTTACTTGAAGCAAACATATTTGCATGTGCAGAATGAGATGTCCTCCAAAACAGGGGGTTTAAAATATTTCTAACTTTTCAGTCTGTGACCCCAAAATAACATCACAACAGACTGACAACCCATCCTAAAATTCATGTAATAACTTCACTTGTAAGTATCAGTAAAGTAATCATTCTCCTTTTTCAAACAAATTGTATGTATGTAACCTTTATTTATCTAGATAGATCTCACTGAGATCAAAAATCTAATTTTCAAGAGAGACATGGCTTAGTTTCTAGCATAACGCTGTAATGAACGTCAGTGTTGTATTGCATATTCTCATCTGTCCAACAGAACGCCTGCAACCTCCATGTTCGTTTTGAAGCCCCATTAATGAATTCAAATTCAAAAATGCTTTATTTATCCCAAAGGGAAATTAAATGTTGTAGTAACTCATGTTTTGTTTTCTCTTAACCAGCTGCTGTAGGTGTTGATGCTGTAGGCAGGAAGGATCTTCTGTAGAGGTCTGTCTTCCACCGGTCCTGGAGAAGCCTCATACTGATACTCATACTGTTGTTTAAAAATCGTTTATAGAGGATGCTCGCTTGTGTCCATAATCTTTTTCAGTAATTTTTAATTCTCTACCTGGTAAAAGCTACACCAATGCAGAGTCTCTTTTTTGTCTTTGTACGACCATGTCTTTACAGGTTTTGTTGGCTCCAACTCTGCACTGCCATCCAACTAAGTGCAAAGCAAATGCTTCCAAAAAGCAGACCGATTTCATTAACCTTCCACTATGCTGACACACAGTAAATACGTATGAGCAGTTTTATTTAAAACACATGCATGTAAACTGCTCTCCCACATATCTGTGAATGTTCCCACAGCTCTCGCTCCACCAGGTCATAGACAAGTTTGGAGAATTCAGTTTTATAGAAGACGTTTCACCTCTCATCCAAGAGGCTTCTTCATTTCTACCTGGTTAAAAATACACGGATGTAAAGTGTCATTTCTTCTTTTTCTGTTCTTGGTCACTTTCTCTAGCATCTTGCTGAGCAAAATAGTATGGATGGTCGTCAATTTCAACTGAAAATGGAATCTAACCTACATATGGTTGTCTTGTTTTTTTACTCCTCCATCAACATCTTGTCCTTGTATACAGGGAAAACACCAAGGGCTAGCATGTTTGTTCCCTTTCTTTTACCGTAATGAGACCTTATATTGGGAATGTTTTGAATCAGAGAGCCTTAAAAAGGTAATAATGGGCTTCATCAATTGTAAATTGGAGTGTTGAAAAGTACAATTGAAATACAACTTTAATTGTGTTTTTTTATTTCATAGTTTATTTTAAATTAAATTATGTATTAGAAAAATAGACAAAAATTTTTGTATCTCTTTGTCAATTATATTTTGTAACTTGCTGGCTTTTTTAATGAGTTTTTGTATACGTTAGATGTTATGGGCAGGAAGGATTTGTTGTTGTTTAACAGTTTTTTAAATGGGATGTTCATGATTTTCCAAGATGTTCACAATATAAGACATTATTTTTTGTGAAATCATCCCCAGAAGTTCAAAAAGAGCTCCTACCTTGAGTTTTTCGCTTTGTTTAAATCTCTTTTATACTCATATAGTCAGAAAGCATTGCCCATAATAACAGATAGAAGAGATGGCTTTCATTTTTTCCTCCTCTCTCATCTTCTTGCCTCTGCTCTGCATTCTTGATGCTTCCTTTTCAACTAAACAGAGACTTGCAGATGTAGTTAAAGTATTATTTCTGCTCAAGAGATGTTAATGAGCTGCTCCTGGATATAAAATACGGATTTGTTGTGGTTACCATGGTTACACATCATAACAACTGCTCAAAAATGAAAAGATATGGGGAACAATCCTCTCAGCTGCACACCATCTAACCCCAGAGGTTGAAAAACCATTTAAATTAAACATAAATGCACAAATGGAGGAACTGAAATTCTTTAAAAGAAGAATATCAAAATCAAGCTAGTAGAGCTATTCCAACATGAACCAACTTTAGCAGCACAATTCTGGAATAATAATTATTATTTCCAATATTTCAAATATATGTGCCACTAATTTTACTGCTACTAATTTTCTTCATAAGACAAAAATCTTAAACTATAAGTGGAAAACTTTGACTAACATAGTTTTTTTTTTCTTTATGATTGGTGACCTTCTGTGTAAAAAAAAAAACCATCACAAATGATTCGTGCAGATTTAGCTGCTGTGTTTTCAATACATCATTGTGACAGACAGCCCACACGATGGGAAGCAGAGCATTTCTTTTCTGCCCTTTAACTCAAACAGGAACAGGTAGCTCCATATGCCGATGCACAAACAGAAGAAGCAGTTCCTAAAGTCGCTAATGAACTGGATGCAGATTCTCTAATGAGCTGCACAAACAGATTGACAGCAGGGATGTCTCACTGCGGAGGTCAGTTTTAAAAATGCTTAATGCAAAGAGTGCACAGCTTGAGTGATCTAAAGTATTCACAGCCTCCCGTGGAACGCCACCAAGACGGATGGTTTTACCTGAAATTAGAAAAGAAACTAACCCTGAAAATACCTCTGCAATAAGGCTGTTAAATTTCCTTCGGATACATGGTATGGTTGCCATAGTAACTGCCTTCCTGCAGGTACATCAAATTGTGATTGCACTCTAAAACCTTGTATAGGAAGGCTTTAAACACGGCTGATGAAAATCAGGAGGAGTCGAGCGGGTCTGAGGGGGGAAAACAAGCAAGTGAATGATGTGAAAAAGGGGAACGGTGCTGCAGAATAAATACTGAAGGTGTTAGGAGACGTTGTCTGCACACACACATCAGATGGAGCTTTGTTTTTCACAAAAATCCTGTTTTTATATTTGTTTAATTTAGTCTTCTTGCTCTAGATTTCTTGGTTTGAAACATTATCGGACTGTAATGGCCTACGAAAAACGTTGGCCATCTGCAGAGCTCTTCATTCACCTGTTATTTCACGACAGACCCCTGCTCTCAGTTCTGTTGTCTCCATCACCTTTTAAGAACAAACCACATTTTTCGCTCTAGAGCTAATCTTTTTTTTAATAACACTAATAGTACTGATAAAACAGCAGTTCCTAGGCATTTTTTAAAATAAAGTTTAGACCTTTACATTAACTCTTGGCTTCGGTCTTTCACCCCTGGTTATCTGGACAAACCCTGTTCTGCATGTCTAAGGTGTTTCCCTGCTGCTACGCACCTAACAAAAATAAATGGTTCTTTAAAAAGCTTGAGCTGCACTCCATGGCATGCTGAGGATTTATTACCATCATTGATTCTACTGAGCTGGAGCCAAGGCGCATTTAAAAACATGAAGGGCAGCGAGTTTGGAGGACCAGGGTTGGGGAGCTTTTCTCTAAATGCTGCCAACATTTAAAACTCCAGCATTTTTCAATAACCGAAAGAGAGTGAAAGCTCGAAATGATGCAGAACACTTCTGAAAGGTATGAGACTCTGGTCATATAACAACCTGCAGTAAATATTACACATTTTTAAGATTTTATGGTTTTATTAGCTTTAAAAAACAGCCAAAAAGGAAACTGTAGAACATGATCTGGTTATTTTATTGATTCCAGAGAAGCATCCATTTGAGGTTTAAAAGTGCTTATTGAGCAGAATATTCCATCTCATTCTGTTTTTTACAGAGTATACTGAGGGTATCAATAGCTGATGTTAGCGGGTTAATAAGTGAGGCTTTTTGTTCATAAGAGCATTGAGGGCTTTTCTTTGTCAAAAGACAGTTTGTACATGGAAAAAAAATGCAATCAAGAAATAAAATGTTGAGAAACTTCTTATTTGAAAATAAGGTTTTAAGAGTAACTTTGGTGTTTTCTCATTTTTTTCACATTTAT
>JAUZNJ010030130.1:0-14965 GCA_034780135.1 Jordanella pulchra
ATACATATGTCTGATTTCATCTTTGTTTTGTTTTGTTTTTTGCAGTCTACTATATATACCTAAAGTAAGCTCTTAAAACGGTGAGACCTTATCACAGTAATTATGGTATTGTAAAATCAATAGAACAGATATAAGGTGCAGGAGCATAATTTTTACTCATGCTTAAAGTAATTTGTCTTCTAGACACCTGAAACTGCTGGATTAACAACAGATCAACCCAATCTGGGTTATTTTACTAACCCAGGTCTGGGTTAGTTAATAGACCTTAATCCACATAGCTAACTAGAAAAGCACTCAGTGATCATCACCAAAATGTAGTCATTTGTCAATGGGTATAATACGCCCCTTCTGTGAAAATTTTCGCAAAATCCGTCTGACACTTAACAGGTTATTTTGAAAAGTGACAAACAAACAAAAAAAACATAGATTAAAACATAAGCTCCTTGGCGGAGGTAATTAAAGCACAAAAAATGTACGTGTGTGTCTGTGCCTCATGCATTTTTGGTTAAATATCCTTTTTTTTTTATTTAGTGAAGAAACTAGAGGTGGTTAGAGCAGCTAATAATTGTACTCTAATAAGACTAGTAATTCTTCCAAATACTATGCAAGTTAAATGATCTAGTAAATCTACTCCTAGAAGTCAATTTTATTATATGAAAATGAAAAGGTGATATTTGAATAAAGATGAGGTTGTAACTTTTAACCCAATGTTTAGATGAAACTGCGACCCTTTATGTCCCACACTGGGCAATCATTTTTTTTGAAAAATCAGTAAACATGTATTTACAGACCCCCACAGACATGCAGAGTCTTGGATGTTCACACTGCAAAGACTGAGTCGCGTTATTACATTCCCACTTGGGATGTGCTGTATTCTCTCAAAAAAGTACCCATGAAAGGAAGAACTAATGAGTTCTTATTTGTACCACAGAGTGAGCAGAAGAGGAAGAAGTTACTTCATGGGATATGGACTGTATGCTGCTTGTACATTTTCAATCATGCACTTCTACACAGATGCACTCATACATTTATACTTGAATGTATGGAACCAAACTGAGATCCTGTGGGAGTATATTTCTAACCCAACTACCTGACTCTTTTCTGAAGGGTTAAAGGGCTGGATGGTGAATCGAGTAAATAATTCACAATAGTTGAAACTCTTTCAGTGTAACCTCAGAAAAAATGGGGGAGGGAGACCTGAGAGAGTATGCAATGGCACACCATTACACATTTTCTACTTAATCCTGCTTACTGTCTATTTTTAGCAGTGGAAAAGGAATATTCCTTGTTTTCTATCTATTTCTGAGAGCTCAAAATATGTACAGAAGTTAACCTTACACTTGCCCTGTGTTTTTAGGTTTGTCGATGATTAGGAGCCATAAGTGACCAAACCCTCAAAAATGAAGATGTGAGGATATCCACACAATCTCTAAGGTAAACTTTCTGTTTTAAAACGTTACTTTTTTGGTCCTCTAGTTAAATAGACAGAATGTCTCTCTCAGGATTCAACAGTATCTTTTCATTTTCCAAAGCAGTAATGTTGCGCAGCTTTTGCAAGACAGTTTGAGTTAGATTGTTCCTGCCAAACTGGTGACCATAGAAGACAAAAGAAAAATGCCTCCAATGAATTCACCTGACCCACATTTTACTGTCCCATCCTTTTCTCTGGAGATGAGGAGAGGGCATTTAGACAGGTAAACCGTGACTGGTCCCTAAAGTGAGAGAGGGGTTTTGCAGAAGGAAGATGGTTATCCATAATTTACCATGCTGTGGTTGTAAGACATGTTGGAGATAATACATTGCTTTCAGCATATAAAACAAAGGGCCGTATTGGTGCTGGAGAGATCCCTGGTTTCATTGCATGTATGTTTCCATACATCAAAACTGAGCAAATGAACAGATGTGTCCTTTAGGTTTGGGTAGAAACTGAAAGAGAAAGAAAAGAAGGGGAATGGCTTGATGCAGACCAATGTTTGAATTTTTGTTTTTTTACTTGTTTTTGATAGATTTTTATATTTATTGATTGCAAATTCCTGGACAGTCACATGTCCAAAACCAAACCAAACCTCATGCTGTATAAGGTTATGCAGGTAAGTCAAGTAGTATTGATCTACTTTGTGTATCTTATTAAACAATGTGTGCACATTTTCCTTTTATTATAAGGGTTTGCTCAGCCGAGTCTTTTTCTCTGCAGATGGCACCATTTCAGCTTTAATGGAAAGCTGATGGGATTTTACTGCTGTCTGCTTAAAATACCAAAGCTATACAACTTCATCTAACTGTTGTCAGACCTGAGGCAGAAACAGACTTAACTGTCTGGCTCAGTTAGTTTACTGAGGGATCCTCTGACATATAATAATGTTTCATAAATTAGAAAAGATTTCCCAAACATTTGTGTTGTTCTACATAAATACACTTTTTGGGTTTAGTAAAGCTTGATTTGTTTATTGATCTGTCTCTGCAATTTGTATTTGATTTAATTTGATGCCTATTGCCTTAATATTTAGATTTACCACACCTTTCTCCGTTTGGTGGCACATAAAAGAAAAACCATTGATTGTAACCAAGTGTTTTTATGTAAAAAGAGATGCTTTATTTCTTATTAAAGCAATTTGTGTTCAATATTTGCAGCCTGAGTGTCTGTGTGTTTAATATGAAAAGCAGTCTCTTGATATCTTTAATTGGTTATGGTTCAGAGCTGGTTCTTCTGGCTGAAGTTAGCAGCTACTCTGAGATCTTACGAAGACAAAAACCAAGCTCTCGAAATTCACAAAAATATCATAGCTTTCTCTTATTAAACATACTGAGAAAAATAATATGTAAATCTTACCCAGAGAGGGTACCTGCTTTATATACGACTCAAGTGGCGCAAAAAGCAGAAATCTGCCTTATTTACTTTTCTCAATGAGCCAGTTTCCCTGACCAGATATCTATAATACATTTTTTGTTTGTGCATGTTCTACACAGAAAAATCTTCAAGGTCCCACAATTTCCTGTGTAAATAATCACTGGCCTGTATATAGGTCGCTGCCCAGTGCAAACAGGACAGTGTGAAGGTTCATAAACCAGCGACTGCATAAACTACTGCTATGTTTTTGAGATGGGCGAAGATTCAAGAAGGTAGATGTTTGCTTTAGTCTGACCAACTGGTAGCATCTGCACCAGAAAATTATATATGAAAAAAAAATGACTTTAGAGTTTAATCCAGTAAGCTAGATTTGAATTCCTACTGACATTTAACTGAATTTAAGTTCAACATTCATAATCCAACCTTTTAACCTTTTAAATCAACCAGGGATTATAGCATACTGATTGTTGGAAAGAAATCAAAGAGAAACAGATGCTTAAATAATGCAGCAACATATGGGGAAGGTATGTTATTGATAATTAGCAGTGACATACAGTAAAAGTATGCATGCAGTTTGGTTTCTTTTTATATATCCATTTATGTATTTCATACACAAATTACATAAATATTTATTCATTTTTATTTAGAAAATAAATACAGATGACACTGGGTAAAAATTCAAATTTAAAAAGTAAAATGAAGGTACAATAAAAGGCTGTAAGATTCAGTGGAGTTGGTGGGAGACAGAAGACTCTAGCTAAAATAACATCACTGTTGGACAATCCCACCCCAGTGCATGAATCTGTTACTGGACTGAACAGTGAGAGATTACTTCATTCTCATTGCACAAAAGAGTGTTATCACAGATTCTTCCTACCAGAATCTGTTAGTCTTTACAACCATCACTGCTTTCAACAAGTTCATATATGCTAATATTTTTGTTTTTTTCTCTCACTTTTACCATCATATCTGCTGTAGTTTGCACATCTCTAATCTCTCTGCTTTAAATGTCACTTTTTGTGAAATATCTATTCACATATCTATTTAAATTAACCATATACCACATAACCATATTATACACATAATCTGATAAACCTATGAGGTTTTCATAGATACTTGGATTAGACCATTTTGACAAAGTGGTTGAAGATGGGTGGTTGCTTTTAATACATTTTGTTTCGGTGTATTGAGTGAGAGGCAGCTGAATTTATGCTCTCCCATTTTATTTTACCATTTATTTGGGAAATAACTGACACAAAACATGAAACAAATATGATTTATTTTTATTTTACCATCCTGTTTCTGTTTAAACAAATTTCAGTTTTTGATTGTAATCTCACAAGACATATAAAAGTTTAAGGTGAAGATATACTTTTGTGAGGCCTTATGAGTTCTATAGTTATGGTGAAATCTAAAACAGAAAGTAATGCTCTATATATACCTGGAACAGCAGAGGTGGAGGTAATCCCTGTTAGATTTATCTCTTAGAGAAGATCCAATAAAGTTTTTTGTCAACCTTCAAGGCTTCCAGGTTTCTCTATTAGAAAATAATAAGGAGCTCTATTCCGAGCTACAAAAAAATCAACCTTTTATGGGCTTCTTATCAGCTTCTAAGAATATTGTGTAAGACAATACATGTGAGAAGTGCAGAGTGAACAATGGACAGAAAGTGCAGTTTGATATGAGGAGAAATAGTGTCAGTGGGTATTGCTCAGACCTTTGTTGCCTTGAACACACTGGAAACTCATAGCTAGCATAGCTCCTTTGGTCCAGGGCTCATGATCTTCAGTTTGTTGACACTCTCCAACAATTTATGTTTCATATACTACAGCACTGGGAAAGTCTGTGGGCAGAGCTTTTTTGTTTTGTTTTGTTTTGTTTTGTTTTTGTTAAGGCTCAAAAGGCATTTTATTGTATCCTTTCTTTCACAACCATGTCATAGATATTGTTTTAATCAAATGTAATACATAAACCATTTCAGGTTATTTAAGCAACTAATTGTTTTATGGTTGTTTTGTAGGTGGAGGATTGATCGTAATGAAGAAGAGAAGATTCATTTTTGGCCAGAAGAAGCTGTGAGAATCTCTGTACTCTCTGAACTTGTCAACATCGCAACACAGATAATGCAACGCTTTTTGTTTGAAAGTATATTTTAACAGGGAAATTATGTTGTTTTATATGTGGTCAAGAAATCAATATGGTTAATGAAAATATGTGGGATGCTGTTTGATATGATTCTACCATGATAAAACAAAAGAGTCAGAGAATCTCTAAAGTCAGGATTATCAAGGAGTTCTTGTAGTGCTACTACTTCAAGAATGTATTGATGTAAAAAGTTTTTAATCTGTAAAGAAAATCCAATTTTTTCTGTTTACTTTGTCCTTTTTAAAAGACCCAAATCTGTATCTGTAAAATTCTGAAAAACTTGATTCTGTTGTTTATTTTCATGATTTGGTTTAGAAGACAATGTGCGATGTCCTTATAGCATTTGCTTGTACAAATATAGACACTTTTATAAGATTTATTATTATGAGCTCTATTTTGCTTTTCTAAGCATATTGCTATTCAAATCAATTTTATTCTATAAAGCACTTAAAAATGAACAAATGATTGCTTACTGTTGACCAAATTGAAGAAATTTCCTTAATTATTTTTGCTCTAACAAGCATCAGGTTGTTTAAACACATAAGAAATGTACTGAAAATCATTTCTGTCATTAAAACCTAAAAATGACCGAGATTATTAAGTAAATTTCTTGACAAGTAAATAAAGATTTTCCTTCCTTGAAGCAATGTTTTTGTGTTTTTGGTGTATTATTTCCTGCTTTCTGTGCAATGCTGTGGCACTCCAGGCATAAAGAACAGTATGCCTGACATAATTGGGTCCCCTTTGGCTGTGGAAAGAGCATGCAAGCTGATAAAAGCTGGCAGGATGATCAAAGCTCCAGAGCCTCCTGATCAACATCGTACACCTGACACAGTTGTAGTTTATCCAGACAGAAATCACAAAATATGAGAAAACGTATTTCAGAGAACATAAAAAAAGCTTCTCCTGTTTAAAGAACTAAAACATTTTGATGTAGTAATGTCAGTAAAGTTATACAGCTATTGTGTGAGCTACAGTTTTTCTATCATATCTCGTGAAAGAAAAGTGTAAAGTTACAACTTAAAGTATCTCCTGACTACAGCGTAATATACTCATTTATCACTCATTCATCTTTACATGCTTTTCCTTTTTTTGCTTATTCATATTAAATCAGTTTTCCTCTTGGTTTAACATTTATATATGTCCCTCATCCTGCCTTCATTTCCTTTCTCAGCATCACTCTTCCCATTCTTCCTACAGACGTCTTTCAGACCATCCATCGTCGCTCCTTCACCCCAGCCTTAAACCTATTCTTTTTTCATCTCTTTCACTTTCACCTGCCCCACCCTCCCTCCTTGTATTTCACTACCTCTCAAATGTCAGTTCCCAGTGCCGTCTTCCACTTACCCAGTCATCATGTTTTTCACACAGTTCCGTCCCTTTAATAGGGCCTGTATCATCATATCATATCGTGTAGAATACCTGATCATAGCTAGAGATGAAAGATGGTCTCTACCTACCCCCTCTACACATACACACACACACACACAGCCATGCTCACACACGTCAGTGGTCATATGGGACATGGATCCAAGTTGATGGCTGCCTCTGTGAACGATTCTGCCCCTCATGTTTGCAGCAAAATGCTGATGGGGTTGTTATAGCTGTGACAGGTGAGATGGTGTGTGTTGCAGGGGTGTCCAGTGATGTTTGTTTTAACTGTGAGGGGGTTTTGTTAGGAGACAAAGGATGCCTGGGAGCTATAGTGTCAAATCTGCAGGTAACCATCAAAAATAAAGCAAACACCAACACAAAGTGTCTGAGGGGTGTTAAAATAGTTCAGTTTATTTCACATCAGTTGGGTGGAAGCTTTTTCTGCAATATCACAAATGTACAAATAAAAAAAAAATAGGGAGGTGTCATTTACTCTTATGCCAATAAAATGTTAGAATAAAATCACACAAGAAGAGTCTAAATCTTAACAGCCTTTCTACAAGTAATAAGATAAGAACGTTTGCAGTCTAGGTTTTTATCATACAAAAATTCTCCCATGTTTACATATATCATAAATCAAGTGTGGAAATCCCCAGGGATGACAGAAAACAGTTTTTGGCTAAAATAATGTATTTATCTTACATCATAAAAGCAATGATATAATTTGACTCTTTAGGGAATATAAAACAACTTTTTATTCACTGCTAAAAGAAGCTTTGCATCACTATCTGTATAAGATCACTTACTTGTTTAACCATCCATCTTCTCCCTGTTATTCTGTCAGGGTCTCAGTGGGGCAGGTGCCTGTCTCTGGCAGTCTAGGGGCGAGAGGCCGGGTACACCCTGGACAGGTCGGCAGTCTGTCGCTGAGCAACAGAGACACACAGAGATATACAACCATGCACAGACATACTAACACACTAAGGACAAATTAGAGAATTCAGTTAACTTAACAGTCATGATTTTGGACTGTGGAAGGAAGCCGGAGTACCCGGAGAGAACCCATGCATGCACAGCGAGAACACCCAACTCCATGTAGAAAAACTCTAGGCCAGGAATTGAACCCAGAACCTTCTTCAGCAAGCCAACAGTTCCACTGTGCAGCCTAGCCGTGTGAAGCTATGGCAAAACCTTAGCAGGTACTACCAACTGATGTAGAGAAGTGAAGCTAGGAACTCAGTACATTTCTGTTTAGTTCAATTAAACTCAATTGTGATCAAATAAGCTAAAATCAGTTCAATTTTACTTTTTTGTATTCTGTTCTGTTCTGTGTAATTCAATTCATTCTCGTTAGCTGAGCCTAGATAATTTGTGTCTCCAACAAACAAAGCATTTGATCTCAATACGCTTCTTTTCTCCTGTTCATATTCTGTTCAAATCAAACTACTAGTTAATTCCAATGCAGCTTTATGGTATTGTCACTTCGTGGATCACATCGACATATAATCTATTGTATTCCAAATTCAAACATTAAAAAAAATATAATTCAGGTTATCATTTGATACCAAGAAGTTGGAAGAGTAGCGAACAATGACATGTTAACATTTCTACAATCTCTCGTTTTAATCAAGCATGTGGCAACAGGAGTGTTTTCCCTCCAATAGCTTTAGGGCAACCAAGCTAAGTAAGAACAACCATATACTACTGTGGTTGGTAGGTAGAAACATAAAAGAACTTAAAAAAACAAAACAAAAAAATAGAAAGACTGATCCAGGAACCTTTTTTATGGGGAAAAAGGTTGAAAACATTAATAGCAGCAATATCTTTCTCAATGGTTTGAAAGAAGACAAACCTATACACAGATCCCTACCACTGTATCACCTTTTGAAAGATAATTGCAGGGAGCAATAAGAGAGATAATAGGTATTGTAAAAAGTAAATGATGAAAAGAAGTAAGGGAAGAAATTAAAGTGAAAAAACAGGATTATATCCTCCAAAATTGAAAACTTTTGCAGCAGATTCAGAGAGGAAAACTGTATGAATCACTGGCAAACCTGCAAACTGAGAATGAGAATCAGCAAACATTTTTACACAAAACTGATTTTGATTATTCAACAGCAAAGAGGTAGAAAGTATAATGATAAAATAAAAATGAGGAAAGCAGCGTATCAGGAAATACAATAAAATGTAGTTATTGTATGTACTGTATTTACAATAGAAAGATCTTTGTTTTTTGGGGGGGACTAGAGAAACAGTCCATTTTGCTTTATTTTTCTGCTTTTCAAAAGTGATTTTAAAAAGTAGAAAAATTACCTCAAATATCTTGATTTTGAGTGTATAGAGCAGCTCATTGAATGCAATAAAAGCTGCAAGCAGAAGGAGATGATGTGCTCTGTATGGCCTGAGCCACAGCACGCTGGCGGCAACGGTGCTAAGCAACAGAGTGTGGACCAGGTATGATTTCAATACTTTGTTCATTGCTACGGTGGCTTGTTAAGTTCAAAGATAAAAATGTTTTCTGAATTTAGGATGGGTTGACAAGTCCGTACTGCGATGACTCGTTCAGACCTCACGAGTCTGTCTGAAAGCAGAACAAAAATTCCTCTCTGTTCAGTTGTTTGGTCTGGACTAGGGTTTGCTGGAAACAAACTCTGGTTCATTCAAAGCAGACCAACCACTGCAGATTTGCTCAAACTCCCCCAAATAAGAGAAGATATTCCTTTCAAGATGACCTATTGGTCTCATGAAAACCTTTCATATGGATAGCTGAAACCATTTTTTTTCTGTCACAAAAATTACATGCAAGGTGTAGTGGACATTTTTTCTAGGAATTTAGGTCAGAAATACCAAAGTCCCCCTTTGAATAATTGTGCATGTGCACAACCATCTTCCACCATTGCTTAAAAATAAATCTCCCAAATAAACTCTGGTCTCATTTCTTTTATAATGCCTTCATCTTCTTCTCATAAACTTGTAAGACAGTTTGCGTCTTGCATCTCTCAGCCATTTTCACAGTATATGGTGAGAATAGTAGCTCTAGAAGTATGCTTGTGCACCAAGAGAAAACAAGCACATCAATTGAAATGTTTTCACCTTGAAATTTGGGATTATCAATAGATAATATGTTCCCCCCAGAACTCAAAACTGACAGAATATAGTTCCCTATACCTTTCATGTTTTTCACAATTTCTCACACATGGACACTGTGTGCTTACTATGAGAAGAAACATGACTCACATTACATAAAAACACATGTGCCTACTGTTTAAAAAGTTTAAAAACTTGCTTGTATCTATCCTCAGTAGATACTAAAGAAGAGATGGTAACACATTTGTTGACTAAGTTCTGACCACTTACCTCACAGATAACATGTACCATTGCTAATACTAGCTGACATGATAAACTAAGTGCAACTTTCCCAGATGCTGCAAACTCATTAAAACCTCTCTCCAAAAAAAAAAAAAACTCTCTCCACTGCTGTTTACTTCATGACCTAAACATATGACAACATGCTTTGCATCACCTTTATAACTCGCATCATTGGATGGAAACACACTTAATTAGCATTTTTCTTTTTTTGACATTAAAAACATCTGCTCTTAGCTTACATGGGATTTGGATGAAAACAAAATGCTAGCATGGACTGTTTGCGGTTTCAAACTTAACCACATGCGCATAAGATCACTAGGAGCCTCATCATGTGTAGTTTAACAGCAAACACGCAAAGATAGGTGTTGTGGTTTAAGTGCACCAAAGAAGCCATCTATTGTGTCAGTGTGTGTTGTGGGAAAAGTGTGATAAAAGGAGCTAAGCTCTATATTGTGATGTTTTAGGGAGATTTGGCTGCCATTTCAGTGCTACAATTTTTTTGAATGTAGAGAAAAATGTGGGATCAGCATGTGAACATGAGAAGAAGAACTGTGCTGTTTTTCCCGTTCTACACTCCCTACTGCATGGTGGCAATAAGGGGGGTGGTTGGTGGATGTTATTTTAACATGATGCGCTTTCACTCTAAGATAAAGTGGACACCTTTCATTTTATTTTTAGGCCCTTTTAAGTTTTCTTAGACCTACAGCAAAGTTCTGGATGCATGTCGTTCTAAACGATGGCTTCGGTGTTATTCTTAGTTCTTATAGACTTTTATTTAAGTACTATTCTTATCAGTGACTTTCACTTTTACTAAAGTAATTTTCTGTTAAGGTGCTTTAACTAGTTAGTTTTTTTAAGAAAAACCTCTTCTCTCAATGGCCTGTGTATCAGTCTGTAGTTAAGGCCAATAATCACACACTCGCTAACTTTCATAGCATTTTTAACTTATCTGTTTAAAGGGCTACATCCCACATCAAAAACATTTCGATAAGCCTTTCAATTAGGCTTGAATATAGTTTTATCTATGTTTTTTAAAAAGCTCAAACATCTCGCTATCTCTCTGCTGTGCACCACTGTCCAAATCCCTATGCAATACTGTATATCTGTATTACTAATTATTAGCCTTTCCTGCAGGGCAGTGCAAAGAGACAAATGTCAATAGAAAGTGACATCAAAGCTGCATCTAATTCACCTTGGTCCTTCTCACTAAAGTCACACAAAAAAAGATCAGATACGAGTCAGATTTAAGCATAAATATGAATCTGACTCAAATGTAACTCAGATAAAGGCCACATCTTACTACTCCAACTGGTTCTTAGCAGATTTGTGCCACATTTTCCTGCAGGGAAAGGGGTCTTCGATCACATTTTATTGTAGTTTTACCTCCTTGTTTTAATTGTGAAAGTATATTCCTGTCAGACACTGCTGTGATGTGTTCAGAGTAGTGGTGTAGCTGAAGTCTAGACATTTAACCAGTCCATGACATAGAAATACTAAAATGTATGAGACAAACATGGTTTTGGACAAATCAGGCCTTTGGGGATGCATGGCTTTCTCATTCCAACCTACTTCCTTTAAACCTTTTTCTACTTATGTCGTAAAATCCATGCCTAAGAGTAACAGTAGCTGAGGGCTCTACGTCCAATTTGAAAAAGTTAGTGTAAACATGCCACAGAATATGTTCCAGTGTTTTTGGGTGACCAGTAGAAGAACTGATGATTTAAAGCAAGTTTCTTTCGTCTGTCCTTAATTTGATATAAAGTATTTAAACCATCATAAATAACATCTACCCTCAGGAAATTGCAATTATTGTGGCTTAAATGGGAATCCTAACCTGTCAACACCTATGGGTCAAATTGTACCTTCAAGAACTCATATCCCCACAACCTAATTCTTGCCATTTCATCGTTTCTTTTACTTCTCAATATTTTATACAATTGTATTTCAAATGTAATCATATGTGTTTATTTCCTTATGTAGGGATGTTTGAAAGATAGGAGTAAAATATGTTGCATTTTTTTTCATTTAACTGTGTATTTTGCTTATGAAAATTTTGCAGCATCTCTATTGACCTTTTGATTTGGTTCAGATTCTTTGGACTGACTGACTTATAAAGGAAATCACATCAAAAGTGGTATTCTTTGACCATTAATCAAGCCAAAATAATTATACCTAATCTCCTGGAGGTAAATCTTTTTTGCTTTTTTTATTGGAGAAATACACACATTTGTAGAAGAGGTAAAATGACAAATTGTGCCAACTTGAATAGAATTTCATATGAACTCTTAAGGAACTCAGATAAAACAGTTTTTTAACATGTTGCACTGATGTTTGCAGGTTTTTCTTTGCTTCGTGGAGGTTTTAAGGATGGATTTATGCCTGTGGTCTTTCCACCTTTCTCTCTGGATACTATGGCTTCCTCTCAATTTACAAAAATATACATATTTGGTTAACTGATTCTCCTAGATTGCCTTCAGGAGTGAGTATGTTCTGCGTGTCTCTGTATTTCTCTGTGATGGTCTTTACTTCACTTCTCAATAACACTTAGCTGTAAATAGGACCTGCTGTGACCCTGCAAAGCTGCATAGACATAGATAATAAATAGATGCTTTTCAAATTGAAAGATTTAACAATTTGACATAGTTTATCTTTATAGCTAAAAAATACCCAACAGTTATTCAAAATCAAGTGGGAAAAAGATAGTTCAAGTACATAAGTATTAAATTGTTTGCTAAAGGGAAGGAATAAACATACACTGAAACAAAAAGGCACAAAATTGGGGTATAATTTGATGAAAGGGGAAAAGTGGCCCAAGGTCTTTTTTGTCTCATGTCTCTGTTTCCTTTGATGAGTTACCATAGGTGATTATCACCACAACCCTAACCAGGACAAATCAGGTGTAAAAAAGGTATTTGTATTATCATTTTATCATTATTATTATCATTATAAGTTTTCAAATTCTAGAACATTTTAAGGGACTATTATTTTTAAGTTTTAATGTTTTTTTAAATTACAATTTCTTGTCTAAATAACATTTTTTTTCTGTGGTTAAAACGTATTTTTCTAAAAACATAATCTAAAATCTCTACAAATTAACATTTTTGCTTTCAAGTACCGGAATAACATTTTGTGGTACTTATCTTTCCATACATTGCACACATTTCCAGACATGGTCAAGTCCTGTAGATCGGCTCACTCACTCAAGAAGAGACAAACATTGGACAAAATCGTAATTATTTTCTGTTGCAGGTTCCTGAAGCAGAGATGGGAATTTATCTTTTTTATTTCTGTGATTTATTTTCCTGTGTAAACAGGTATATTGATATTATCAAAGTGAACTAACACAATCAGATTTGAAATATGAGTGTATGATTTTAACCTCTGACAAAACATGTTCCCTTCAAAATAAAGATTTATTTTCCAAGAGAACTTTCTTGTCAAAATGTTCTGTTTGGTCCATGAACGTGATCTTGGTAGCTGCTTTCAGGTCAATGTGAGGAGAACTTCTCAACTCAATTATGTGTTAGAAATCTTTTTATATCCTTTTTTCCCTTTCTCCTTTTTATATATATTTTTCTTTCCCTCAAGACTAAATAGTATTTCACTTTTATCTACAGAAAGCAAGACCCGTTGTTATCTTATTATGTTTGGGGAAAGATTCAGTAGTTGTATCCACCCCGTGAACCCAACAGACGACAAGATACGGAAGTCTGAGTCTGTAAAGTTTACACAAAGAGAAATGAACGGTTACTGAAATTACACTATTTTTGTTCTTCTTATTCTCTGAGAACATCTCAGAAACCATAGATTACTTTAAAACATTAAAGAATTTAAGGGTTCAAAATACCTATTAAATTTTATAAACTATACATTAATCAATAAATTATTATGTTAAGGGTTGATTTCTCATCTCTGTACATATTTAAGAATTAACGTATATAAAGACAAGTTACTGATATTGACTTTAATGTCTGTTACAATAATATCTACCTTTCAAAGTTTCCTTTTTATTTCAATGGCATATGAAGACACAACGTGACAGGAAAATGCTCAACTGCAAATAAGCAGCAGCTTTCATGTGCTCCACAGAGTAAACACAAGTGTGGTTCAAACATCACAACAATGCTTCACTAAAAATATTTCTTACTTCTCACTCTATCATATGTCTTTCTCCTGGCTTAAAGGATGCTAAATTTTGGCCTATTTGCCTCCTCCAGATACTAATGGAATCTGTTTTTTTCTTCAATATCTACTACTACAATGATAGTGTGACAGCCACATTAACATCACCTCCATTCCTCTAGATGAATTTTTTTTCAGCTGAATTATGAACCCAATGTATTGAATTTGAAAAGAATTCATAATTCGTGAATGTACTCCAGCCATTTAGCTATAACAAAAAGTCAGTAACATTCAGAAAATAAACATTCAAACCCATATTTTAAGCGATGATATAATCAACAGGTAAATTCACGAGAGATTATTATTTCATATGATAATGTTGGTCCTTTTGGAAGTGGAGGAGGCATATTATTAGTATGAAGTAGGAAAATGGTGCAGAACCCAAAGAGTCATCCTTTGCTGTGAGCATGCTGTTACCCTGCAGTTCTATATGCTCCATCTAGACGTTTGCAGGTGCTCTCCATATCAAAAACAAATGAATTTCATAATGGTTGCATGTTATTATTTTTTTTTGCTTCACACAGCGAAGCACAATGTAAAGTCGTTGCACAGCATGCTCAGTTTATTAGCAAAATATTCACCTTACAACCCATTGGTGCTGACGTAGCTTGTCATTTCTTCATAAAATTAAAATGCCGCAACTTTCCTTGCTGCACCTGACAGTCCAACAAGCACAGCTTGTGTACATCCATTTTTTGAGCATAAGTAACTTGCTGTGCATTGTGTTATATGAAGTGTGGTCGGTGTGAGCATTGCATGGCAGTTAATAATATTTCTATAGAAATATCTCATGCATTTGTGTTATGTGCTAACCATAGGCTCAACTTGCACTGACAGCAGTGCAGGTTATTGCTATTCACGTTCTACTGAAAAGAAATGGAGTTAATTTACACAAATAAATTCCGTCAGTGGGAGGTCATTTAGGTCATTCTGCTCGATCTGAGGTAAAAAAAACTCACATTTCGTAAGTCAAACAGACAAAAATGTACAGAAATATATATTTATATATATAAACACTCACACAGACATACTTATATACACATATAT
>JAUZNJ010030131.1:0-14963 GCA_034780135.1 Jordanella pulchra
GAGTTCAGTTGACCTCAGTTAAATTGGGCCCAAAATGGTTATTTATTCTTTGACTTATTTTTGCATTGAATCTTTATGTTTTGTTTGCTATTTTGGAAGAATGAAATTGAATTCTTTCTAATTTGAACTCTTTTTTTGTCCTCGTTTGAGTCGTGTTCCTCACACTGTCTTTTGGAAAATGTTTCTGCGTTAGTCCTCCACCTCTATCATGCCTTCTTTAAAGTAATGCCAAAGAGAAAAGCCTAACATGTTGTGAATTATGAACAACATTTTTACATTTTATGTGATATCTGTTTACGTGCCCTAACATCTGCTTTTAAGCAATGCTTAGTATTATGTATATTTAAAGCTACTTTGACACCACCCTCTAGGTTTAATAACTCTAATATTTCCACATATCCTAAGAGGGAAGGAGACTGAATTAACCAGATGAATTATTAATGTCTGACACAGCCCTATTCTGTATGAAAATGTTACAGAATATCTCTTCAGCAGCCAGTTCACTTCAGTTGGCTAAAGCACATTCTGACCCCATTAGGGATAAATTAGCTGTCAGGTCGATCTCTCAACATCTTCGTCTATAAGTGCTTCGACTAAACGAGTGACTGTCCCACAGAGCCTTTATTTCTGAAGCAGTGGGAAGTAAATGCTTGGCAACAAGGTCTTATGCAAGTGTTTTACTTTCAAAATACTATTTATGATATCCCGTTAAGCAGTTTAATGCTGCCGAGATACACAGTTAGCTTTGCAACATTATTAAAAAAAATAATAATAATAAAAATAAAATCTGAATTCAAACAGGCAGCTTTAGCACTTTTTGGATATTCTCCATACACATTAATTTGTGTGGATAGTTATGGTTAGTGCCATAGAAGAACTAAGAAGTGGTATTGAATGAGATGCTGCTCACTTTCCACAGGATAACAGGCTGCAAAATACCGCATGGCAAATATATTACATTTCACAGGACGAGGTCAACAGTCCCGGCAGAGCAGTTTGTTTTACTGGCAAAGGGGACAGCTGACACGTGACCATACTACAACAGAAACACGTTCCCACCATGTAAGTGTGTATAATGCCATGCTTCTGTCTACTTCATTACAACCCAATTAATTCCTCCTCTTTGGCTCAGTCTTGATCAGTCTGTCTGGTTGCTCTGTGGTGTTTTGCCCTTCACCCTGATCCCACTGGTATCTTTGATGTCAACATGAGGATGTCAAGGGTCTGCACTAAGGTGGCTAATTCAGACTATTAGCCACCTAGGGAGGGTTGGTGTGTGTCAAGCATTCTGTTATTCATATTTCAGGGGTATTTGGGACTGTGTGAAGCAGATTAAAAACCTGGAAAAATCATCCTTTGATTGATGTATCATGTTTAGTCCACTTTTGATTAGCTCATCATATCATTCTGCCTTCTTTGTGTTCGAATAAAATATTTTACCTGCTTATATTTTTAATCTTTACTTTTTAAAGTTATGTCTGGGAACATTTACTTAGTGATTTAGGACTTTTTTCCCTATAACTGCTTTGCAGTAGGTTATTTGTGTCCTTATCTTTAGTTCATTTTAGTCATACATGAAGGGCCTATATCATTCAAAGTCAACTTTTTGACATTTAAAATATGCTATAATGCTATCCCAAAATGAAGAATAAAGTGGTATTTCATTTACATCATCCTTTTCAAATCCTCAAAAATTCAAAAAGAAATCCCCTGAGTCAGATTATCACCAAGACTGGCTATGGATACCGATTCCGAAGTGGGGTAACAATCAGCCACCTGCTCTACATGGATAACATCAAGCTGTACGCCAAGAATGAGCGAGAAATCGACTCACTGATCCACACCACCAGGATCTACAGCAATGATATAGGGATGTCATTCGGATTAGACAAGTGTGGCCAGATGGTATCCAAGAGAGGCAAGATGATCAGAACCGAGGGGGTTGACCTGCCAGAGGGCAATATTGGGGATATCCAGGACAGCTACAAGTACCTTGGGATCCCACAGCTAATTGAAATCATGAGGAGGCTGCAAGAAAGTCGGGCCACAACCAAATACTTCCAAAGGGTAAGACAAGTTCTGAGAAGTTAGCTTAATGGTAAGAACAAGGTCCAAGCCATCAACATGTACACACTGCCAGTCATCACATACCCAGCTGGGATCATAAGCTGGCCAAAGTAGGAGACAGAAGTCACAGATATCAAGACTAGAACGCTCCTTACAATGCATGGAGGGTTTCACCCCAACTCCAGCACACTGAGGCTATACACTAAGCGGAAAGAGGGAGGCCAAAGACTAGTGAGCATCAGATCCACTATCCAGGATGAGGCATCCAAACACCAAGAGTACATCAAGAGGATGGCCCCAAAGGATGAACTGCTAAGTAAATATCTCAGACAACAGAAACCCAATGAGACTGAAGGGGTAGAGGAGCAGACAACATGGAAGAACAAGCCCCTACATGGTGCTTACCACCTTCAGATAAAGGAAGTTGCTGATATCAAGTGGCTGGAAAACACTGGACTGACAGACAGCACGGAGGCACTAATCATAGCAGCACAAGAGCAGGCCCTAAACACCAGAGCCATAGAGGCCAGGATCTACCACAGCAGATCAGACCCAAGATCCAGACAGTGCAAAGATGCCCCTGAGACGTTTCAGCACATAGTAGCAGGGTGTAAGATGCAAGCAGGATTAGCGTGCATAGAAAGGCACAACCAAGTGGCTGGGATAGTGTACAGGAACATGTGTTCCCAGTATGGACTAGAAGTACCCAAATCCCGATGGGACATACCACCGAGGGTTGTTGAGAACAACAGCGCTAAGACTTCAGCTTCCAGACAGACAAACAGCTGCTGGCTAACCGACCAGACATAGTGGTGGTTGACAAACAGCAGAACAGGGCGGTGGTGGTAGATGTGGCAATACCAGCTGACAACATCAGAAAGGAGGAACACGAAAAGGCTGAGAAGTACCAAGGGTTGAAAGAACAGCTGAAACAGATGTGGAAGGTCAAGATCAACGTGGTCCCCGTGGTAATAGGAGCACTCAGAGCAGTGACCCCCAAACTGGGAGAGTGGCTCCAGCAGATCCTAGGAACAACATCTGAAACCTCAGTCCAGAAGAGCGCAGTCCTAGGAACAGCTAAGATGCTACGCAGAACCCTCAAACTCCCAGGTCTCCGGTAGAAGACTTGAGCTTGAGGATGACACAGATACCACCCTACAAGGGTGAGAGACAGATTTTTTTATATATATATATTTCAGAAATGTACTGCAGCTATTTCATGGGAACCCATTCTTTTTCTAGAACTGGTATGATAAGCGACTGCCTGGCAGGGCTGCACTGTGTCACTTACACTGTTCTTTCATTAGAACTGGAAGCACTGCTGCTTCCAGTTCTAATGAAAGAAAGGTCTTATATTTAGACTAGACAGTATCTAGTATCATGTGTGATCTTTAACTTGAGTCAGGATGTTGTGAAAAATATCTAAGATTTGCATAGGCCTGCCCTACCAAAAAAATAGGAACTTGTTTCAGACTTAATGAAAACACCAACTGTGAAAATTTTTAATTTTTTTGTATCACTGAGCTCATTAAAAAAAGGAATAAAGACACATTTTGCAAAGAAACCCTGGTCCAGTTAAGGTTACACCCACTGATTCCACAGCTTAACCTTGTTAAACCTAATCATCTTCATTCATTACATTTTTGATTTAAGAGCTCCACGACAAAGTATAATTAGTCATCCTGCTTATCTTATTGAGTGCTAATCATTAAGGAATTGCAATCAAGAGTTGCTCAAACTGTTTTGATACAGTGTGCTTTACCAGCAGGTAATTATCTAGCACTCAATATTAGTATTATTTGTCCGGGCTGGAGCTATCTTAAAAAAGTCTAAATGAGTCGTGTTTTGAGTCCTTCCAGTCCTCTTCTCAGCCAGTAGCGTGACATAGAAGGTTCATTGACGGACTCCTTTCAATATGAAATCAGTAAAACTGAACATTCATTACTTCTGAGTCACGTGAGGGAATTAATACCCTTATTACTTATATTGGTTATGCATAAAATAGAGGTCTGACCTTCTTTTATGCCGCCTTTAGCAATAGATGAAGGGTGTTCATTAATTAAAATTCATGGATAATGAATGCATTTGATACAGCCTTTCTGTAAATGTTACTGTACATTTTCGGTTAGTAAGAAGTATCTTTGACTTTTTATTTGGTTCCCAGTTTTTGTTTTTTAATTATTCTTTATTTAGCAGCATCCTAATCTGCCATCTAATGAATAAAGGAGCAGGTTAAATTAAAAAGATACAAATCATATAAATGTTACCTTTACAATTTTAAAGTTGTAATTATAAATATGAATTACCTTTTAAATGTTAATGTATTCATGAGGTGGAAAAGTAGGTTGAAGGGGACCAAGAATAAAACAAATATCTTACCTTTGCTTTTTTTCCTTTACTTCAGGTGTCAGGTGCAGACTGAGGCTGGAATTTAGTTTCTCAAAATTTATAAAAGATCTGTGGACTTTAAAACATTTTTAGTGCAACAAAAATATTCTTTGCAATGTTGTTGATGACAAACTAGTTTTTGCACAATTTCTTTTAAATTAATCGTGATTGGTTAATTTTTAATTGTGTTTATTGAGAACTTGTGATTGTAAGCAATTGTAAATAAAGTATTTTTGTAAAATCAAAAATCTTTCACTTCCTAAATACAGTTTGTTCTTTCTTCCCTGTGTCTAAAATATGTTATGCTTACTTCACTTTGCTGCTTTCCTCTCTTGCAGCAGGCTATATTTTATCCACAAGAGAGCCATTATTTAGCATCTCCATCTCTGCTGCCCTCTTCCCTGCAGCTCTCATGACTTGCTGCCATTCCCCTTTGTCATTCTAATCTTTTCTTGTGGCGTTACTACTTTGTTTTGACCTGCAGTTTCTGTGCTGCTGCCTGTGTGTGGAGACATGAACGCAGTTTGTATTTATTGCATTTGATAAAATAAAAAAAAAATAAATAAATAAAACTAGTTTTCTGTCCCTGTTGATTTTACATAAAAAACATGTTGCAAAAAAAAAAAAAAATAATAAAACTCCATCAAAATGTAATAAATTACGGATAAGCCTCTGAAAAACACCTTTATAGACAGATGTTATTGAGCTTTTCGTTGTTTTGGGGCATTCCTGCTCTTGCTGTTTAAGCTCTAATTACTTTCCAGGGGAGGTGGCCATTTATCATCGAGCACAATGTAGTTGTACACTGTTGTTTTTGTGTAACTTATAATAGAAAAAATCTGTTTATCAGCCCTGAAGCTGCAACATAAAATCTAACAAATTATTATCTCATCAACCAAGGTTTGCATGTATAAAAATATGTGAAAACTTGAAAAGTTATCTATTAATTAGCTGCACCAAGGGGCTTTATAAATGTGCAAAATATGTGTTAATCATCAGAACCTCTTAAAAACATTGAAGACGATAGGCAAATGTAACCATTAAGCTCCAGAAATGTCACTTCTTCCTATTAAATATCAACATGCCCCCCATCCCTTACCTTAAATTAACAACAACATAAGTTACCATAACCACACAGACAAACACAGCTATACATTACGATGTCACTGGGTGACTTCAAGGTCAATCAATTCCTTTCAGAGTGATGAACTGTGTTGCTTTTACGCCAAAAAAACATTTTGCATTGTTACCAAAAAGTTAGATTTTGATTTCATCTGAGCAGAGCATCTTGTTCCACATGTTTAGTGTGTATCCCAGGTGCTGTGTGGTAAACTTTAAACAAGACTTTTTAAGGATATCTTTGATAAATGGCTTTCTTCTCGCTACTCTTCCATGAAGACCAGATTTGTGCAGCATACAGCTGATTGCTGTTCTATGGACAGAGTCTCCCAACTCAGTTATAGATATATGCAGTTTATCCAGAGTGATCATGGTGTTGTGATATTTTAATACATTTATTATGATCACTTCTCACCAACCCAGGGGGCGCTATTAAAATTTTGAGATACTTCAATATACTTATTATCTACCCTAGTAGGGGTCGTAAATATGTTATTTACTCATATATTACTCAGACTATCATATATTGTTTAACAGATAATTCTGCACATATATAGAATAAAAGCACCGCAACTTCCGTTCAAAATAGAAGAGTTTATTAACAAAGCTCATTCAGCTTCAAGTCAAACATATTTTGGCTTAACACACTCTTGACTACAAACTAGTAAAACTCAACTGAAACTAAGCTACTATGTATAAAGAAGAAAAAAACATGGTTGAAAACCATAATCAATGAAATTATATCACAGTTTAGCATTCATTTTATGCATGAGAACCAAAGTTTATGCTGTAAGAATTTAGAATGTGATCAAAATAGCTTTTGACTAATTTAGAGCAAATGGAATGTTCTCAAACCAATTCAATGCAAATCCATGAGGTGAATAAACCATTACTCAGCCAAATGTTTTATTAACTGGTTTGCTTAATCAGACATCAATAACCTTAAGTTGATGTTGAGTTAGCAGTAAGCAGAAATGAGGATTCATTAAATGACGTTTGGTCGTAATTAAAATCAAAATGTAATGAGCAAATAGCAGAACACATAAAACGTTGACGTTATATCAGGGTTTAAACCCTTAGTGAAATAAAGTTTGCTTTAACTTTATAACAGCTCAAAACATGTCACATTAGCATGGTTCCATTTTGTTGGCTTTGTCTTTACTCAACATCAAAATTATCGAAAACCTTTTGTTTTAGTTAGAATCTTAAATTCTCCAGGAGTTTGCATTTAGGATGGCCTGACGGCAGAGGGGGGACTCCCTTTGTTCAATGTGCCCCACGTCAAGGGAAGCTCTCTTCCTAAGTCTGTTCACTTTCCAACAGACAGGATTCCTGGAACTCAAAAGAGATGTAGCAAACTGCCTGTTTGGCAGCAGTTAAATTCTGAAATGTCACCCATCATGACTTAGCTTCAGGTCTCTGAGATGGAGGTCCATGTCTGTCCCTTCAATGTGACTCTCTCTCATGGGAGAGAATCACCAAAGAGGCAGAACTGTGTGCTTCTTGGCCTTTTGTGCCTTCACACAGTAGGGGAGTGCAGCAGAGCACACCTCTGTGGGAGGTGTACTGTAGAGTCAGCTGTGGGGAGGGGCTGCAGAAGAGGACTTCAGCCAAAGTCCAGCAACACTGGATGCACTCTGCACCTCCATCCAAGTGCAATTGCTCAAGAAGAAACATGGATATTGGTTTTCTATGTCCAAAATTTTCCATCAGGGTTTTGTGGAACTAAAATGGGCCCCTTGGCTGCAACTTTGATCGGTGTTCTGCTTGTTTGAGCTCAAGGTTTAGAGAGAAGGCCGGGTCTTCATTGATTTGCAGTTGTCTGCAGTGGTCCATCTCGATATTATTGCTCCTTGGGAAAAGTCGTTGCATCCATATCCAGCTTTAAACTTTCCACAACAGTATCTTGGACATGTTTGGTGCGTTCCTTGTTCTTCACGATGCTCTCTGTGTTTTAAACAGACCTCTTAGACAATCACAGATCAGGTGTATTTATGCAGAGACTTGATTACACATAGGTCGATCCTATTTACCATTGTCACCAGTCATTTAGGTCAACACTGGATCACAGAAGTTTAATGCACAGTGACATTAGGAAGAACAGGATGTCTGTCCAAAATAGATCAGGAGACAAGTAGAAAACAGGTCAGGGAGGCTGCAAAGAGGCCAACAGCAGCACTGAATGAGCTGCAAGAATTTCTGGCAAGTACTCACTGTGCCGTTCATGTGACAACTATCTTCCATCTTCTTCAAATGTCTGGACTATGAGGTAAACATCCAAAAACATCAAAGCCCAGCTTAAATTTGCAAAAAACACATCTGAAATCTAAACACATGTGGGAAATGTGTTATGGTATAATGAAACCAAGGTTGAACTTTTTGGACATAACCCCTTAATTAGAAAATACTAGTTCTTAGCTACAAGAATGCTACTGTAATTAGAAGCTGATTGATGTTTTGATGAGTTGGCTCATGTCTTAAAAATGGAATGGGGGGTTAATAATGAGTGCATTTGAAACCTCTCAAAAACAGGGCTCCTAAAGCTCTACAGCAGGGATACCTAAACTTTGTCCTCCAGGGCTGGTGTCATCTGGTGTGCCAGTTTAAGTAGTTTGGCCTCTATTATTTAAAATCCTAGAGGGAAATGATATAGCTAGGTGTTGTGCTCTGCTGAAGAGGATAATGTATGCTCAAAATTTGCACTTTGGTACGATCTTGAAGTGTTTCAGAAGCTGTTTTTCAAACTTGATGGCCTGGTATCCTGTGCAAAATAAGTCTCAAGGGTATTTTGTGAATGTTCTACTTGTTTCACAGCTCTGCTAAACTGTCATCAGATTAGGTTTTGGATTTTGAATTCCCTTTAGGATTTTTTTTTCTTCAAATGGATGGTGTGACAAAGACATAAAAACAAGATTGTTTTGTTTTCAATTTAATTCAATTATGCCTTATATTCATATACATTGTGTTGACAAAAACAAAGATGTTCCCAAAAAGACATATTCTAGTCCAGAGGGAGTGCTACAGGATAAGTTGCGGGAATAAATGTTGTGGGCTTACTTGCGTATCATCATATGCTAGATGACCATGAATTCTCTATTTCAGTAAAATGTTTTTACCAAGGGGTTTTAAATTTCCTGACTTGTATAGGTTAGGAAATGTGGTCTTTGAAAGGCAAAGACGTAAAACTTTGCAAACATTGCGTAATTGACTGTTCCTACCACTTGACTTCACCCGGCAATGTAGCCAGCTTTGTATAGCCATAATGTTTGTGGCATTTTAAATCTGTTGTCGGCGTCATTGTATTGTTTAGATTTTATTTTACAAGTCTTTAATATTGTGTAATGATAAAACACCACAGAAGTTTGAAATAAAGTTATTTTTGTTGTTCAGCTAATTAATGAGATGAAGTTCATGACGATTAATTTTGTAATATAAATAAAACTCTTGTTAAATACTCCACCAGATGAGTTGATTAAAATAGCATTTAACTTAAGTGTTTAAGCTACCAATTGTTAAGTGAGCAGTAATTGTCAGGGTCCTAGTATATCTGCTGTTGTCTGAGTGTGAACCACCTTTCTTTGCTGAAGATGTCTGCTGGAGGGCACGGTGTCCCAGGAGCAGGTGGCACAGCGGTGCATCCCCTGAGATCCGCCTGTGATGAAAAATTACAGGTCCTTCTCAAAATATTCGTATACTGTGATAAAGCTCATTATTCTCCTTAATGTAATGATAAAAATAGAACATTAATATGTTTTGGATTGATTGGACACTAACTGAGACATTTAAGGTCTTTTATTGTCTTAATACGGATGATTTTTGGCATACAGCTCATCAAAACCCCAAATTCCTATCTCACAAATTAGCATATTTTATCCGACCAATAAAAGTGTTTTTAACACAAAGTCAACCTTCAAATAAATATGTACAGTTATGCACTCAATACTTGGTCAGGAATCCTTTTGCAGAAACGACTGCTTCATTGTGGCATGAAGGCAATCAGCCTGTGGCACTGCTGAGGCGTTATGGAGTCTCAGGATGCTTCAATCAATGCCTTTAGTTCATCCAGAGTGTTAGGTCTTGTGTTTCAACTTTCTCTTCACAATATCAAACAGATTCTCTTAGGTTCAGGTCTTTTCAGCAGATGGAAGAATGAAGTGCTCCCAAATCTCCTGATACGTAGCTGCGTTGATCCTGCCCTTGATAAAACACGGTGGACCAACACCAGCAGCTGACATTGCACCCCAGGCCATCACTGACTGTGGGTACTTGACACTGGACTTGACTGAGGACTTCTCCCCAGTCTTCCTCCATACTCTGGCACCTTGATTTCTGAATTGAATGCAAAATTTGCTTTCATCTGAAAAAAGTACTTTGAACCACTGAGCCCCAGCCCAGGTCAGGCGTCTCTGCTGCTGTTTCTGGTTCAAAAGTAGCTTGACCTGTGGAATGTGGCACCTGTAGCCCATTTCCTGCACACGCCTGTGCACCGTGGCTCTGGATGTTTCTACACCAGGTCCCCCAAGGTCTGGAATCGGCCCTTCTCCACAATCTTCCTCGGGGTCCGGTGACCTCTTCTCATGCAGGGTTTTCTGCCACACTTGTTCCTTCCCACTGAGGTGCCTTGATGCAGCACTCTGGGAACAGCCTATTCGTTCAGGAATACCTGTGTCATACCCTCTTATTTGAGGGTGTCAATGATGGCCTTCAGGACAGCTAAACTCTAAACTCAGGTTTTGAGTTTAGAGACCCTTTTCATGATATGCTAATTTTGTGCGATGGGGACTTTGGGTTTTCATGAGCTGTATGCCAAAATCATCCGTATGAAGAACTGATGAACTTTATCACAATAAGCTAATATCTTGAGAAGGACCTGTACATTTAACTGCAGATAAAGGTTATTTTTCTAATAAGTCTCTCTTGCTGAAATAAAGTGTGGTAGTTATCTTCTGAGGCTAGGAACACACGCTCTTCCAGCACGCTCACTCTGAATCGCCTCTTAGACTTCCAGGTTTTACTCGGGACCTCAATACTTTCCTCCTGGCCATACCTGCAGCTTTTCTCAGTATGTCATTACACTCGTTCACCTGCAAGAGTGTTTGTGTTGCTTACCCAGCTTTGATTTTGTTCTCTATGTTAACTCTATCAAAACATAATAATCCAGTTTTAATAGTTGTGACTTAAATAATAAATACAAATTTCCAGTTTTAAATAGGTTTTATTCTTCACGAATACAAACAGTAGCAGCTCTTTGAGAATACGGATTTGTTTTCTTTGAGAAATTGACAACAGTGGCCTGACATGATGGGTTCTAAGACTGGTTAATGGAGCACAGAGTGCTAAGGGGGCCAAGGTGACGGACCTGGAAACTACGGAGCAAAGACAGGTAAGATTATTCATAATTAATGCAACTACTGCGGGTCAGTTTTCCGCTTTAAAAACTGCTAATAAACTGATAATCATTGTATTTTTGTTTTTACATACTCCAAAAATAGATAAGGGGTTTCTTTTTGTTTTAAACTGAAAGTTTACCACTATTACCAAGGTAACGTGCTGGCATCTCACTTGAGTCTACTGCAAACATTTTGTCCTAGTGAACCTTGGCTGGCTAAATTAAAAAAAAAAAAAAGAATATAACTACTTTTGAAATGCAACTCATTTTGAAGTAAGGGAATTTTGGATGAACAGACACATTACTAACAAATGGACAGGAATTAAGCTTTTCTGTTTGCAACTAATTCATAACATGTCCGCCATGTTTCTCGTTTTGGCTTTAGCATGCTTCTGCAATTTTTCATGAAAGAAATTAAGTTTATTTTTCCCTTCTATTTCATACTATTTAGCAGGTTCTGCTTTCAACTTCTACTTGTTTCTACCATTTTCATTCACACTGCATTTTTGCAGGAAATGCAACTTTTTCTAGTTTAAAATCCAGCTTTTTTATTTTCTTAACTACCTGCTTTTTTGTTTTTATCTTCACTTGATTTGTTCTTCTTTTGTTTTCGTTCTGTTTTATTGTTTAATTAATGTAAAGCAATTTGAACTGTCTTTGTACCAAACTGTGCTCTACAAATAAAGCTCTGTTTAGGGTGAATATCATGGATATGTTCATATAAAAAAGTTCTTATTGTTCCTACTGTAGAAGAGAAAACACAATAAATGCATTCAGTAACATGGTTCATTGTAAGCTCAAGACATGTGCTACACCTATAAACATTTGGTGGTTGTTCTCACAGGAGGACACTTGTTTGAGGACAACCAGGTTCATACAGGCAGGGACGTAGGAAAGGACGGCAGGCGGGCATGCGATGTCGTCAGGTGGGACGCAAGCGCTACGGCACGGTCTAGTGGTCAAGACAGCAGCTTCAGGCGGTTCTCTTAACAATTCGGCTTAGCGGTGTCTCACAGCTCCTCTGGAATAGAGTGATTGGGCCCAGCTATTGCATTGCTCCGCCAGAACTGGATATCATCTGCTTTGCAGGTGGGTTCACTGTGTTCAGTAGGTTTGAATCGCAGGAAAACACGTTCAGCTTTCTGAATCATAGGTAGGTTCAGTTTGACTCGTTCCACCAAGTCCAGACTCTTCTCGGGAGGGATTTTCAGCTCAAAATTTGTGTGTCTCGCCTTATTTGGCCATCAGCCACCATCAAAAGAGGAAGTTAAACTATAAGCAGTTTCCTATATGACCTCGTTTGCAGGACATGATGTCAGAAGGGAGTCGACATTATTGTATTTCTTTCATTTGACTTCAACAGCAGGTTCTTGAAAAATTAAAATCCTCTTTTTTTATTGATTAGCACAATCGTGTCCTAACAGGTCTGCCTAAGACGTTAATTAGACAGCTGAAGTCAGAGGCGGATCAGCCACTGGCAAGGCAGGATAATTCCTGGTGGCCTGGCCTATACTACTCTGTTACATTCCAATATTTTTTTACTGTTCCTGAACAACACCATTCAATACCCATCTAATTAATAAAACCATGTCGGTTTTAGGTACCCTGAATAATTTTCATTATGCATTAAGAAAACTTGCTATATAAATCTGTTATACATGACCACATCCTGAATGTAATTTTCTGAACATTTTATATCATTAAATACTTCCCTTGATTATGCTCACTCTTTGAGAAACACCCCATGAGAAATGATGACCCCTAATCTGTATAAAATAAAGAGAAACCTCCTGCAGTGTGATACTATTTAGTGGAGTTACAGAGCCCCATTTTCTCACTCCAGCCTATATGAGGCTTATACAAAATCATTTTAAATCATTGGTTCAAAGCAGGTAAAAACCACCCAAGGTGGGTAGAAATTAAAGCATAGTAAGAATGAAATGTTATGGAAGCTAGCTCCATCTGGAATTCTTCTTTTTGGGTTCATAAAGGAGCTTAAACATCAAAAGTTGAAAATGGCTGTACATATTAATTTCTTATAGTTAAATTTTGAATGCAATATCTTATAAACGTTATTTTCTTTTTAATTGTGATTCTGTATGTCATTACAATAAAGAAATGTATGCAGATGAAATTTAAGGAATTCCATTAAATAAAATGAAAAAAAAAATCAATCAATTCACCAACTCAGCCACAGATTTCTGCTTTTTCAGCATTAGGTTTTTGCATTCCTAACATGGCATGGATAGGGCACTATACGTATAAAAACTGTACTTACCTTTGTTTCACAGATAATCCCTTTAAAATGGGCTACAATATGCGATTTAACAAGATGTCAGCAGACACCCTGAATCTCTGTGTGACCACCATTATCAGAAGTAATTGCTGTCAATATTTGTGTGACAGAAGGGCAAGACCTGATGCGGCTTAGGAAAAATCAAAATGCCTTTGCTGTGACAGATCATAACTCAGCAGCTACAGTGCATCACGCCTTGGGGTGAGACCTAGACGAAAAGTTTCATCCCGGTAATTGCCTTGCCACTGATTTTACAATGGCTTGTTGACTTGAGTAGTTACAAAAACAAGAAATAGTTTTACATGCAGGTCACAGTTGCTGTTTAATTTTCAAATATCTAGTTTGTCAAATCTCTAATTACCACATGACAAATGATGCTCTGATGTACTGTATCTGATCAAAGAGGCAAATATATGTGACTTAGCTGCTGATCTCCGCAAAATTAGCAGGCTGTTTTCCTGCACTTTTGTGGGGGTTTATTTTAAAGGTATCTTTTACACTACTACAGTGACCCAGCCATCATCTCTACGCTCCCATTCTCTGGGAGATGTTTCAGGGGAATAAGGTCAAGAAACAACAGACTAAAAACTGTTTCTACCCAAGAGCTGTTGTTAACCCAAAGGATGCATTCTCATCATTTTATTTTGCTTTCCTTAACTTCCCAGCTGTTCTCGTACTCTTCTGCTTTATCTGGGACCAGGTCGTGAGGGCAGCAGTCAGGAATTGTCCTGGATCGTTCCATGGGCCTTCTCCAGGTGAGACATGCCTGGAAAAAAGATGTTTGATTTCAAGAGGGGATAAAACTTGTTGTGTTGAGTTGGGAAAACATTCTGACTGTTGGGAGTACACTACACCAGTTGTTTGCTGGTGTAGTGTACCAGCTAAAGCTCAGAAGGCACTAAAGCTAAAGCTCAAAAGGCACTAAAGCTAAAGCTCAGAAGGCCCTCTGATGTCCCAGTGAAGTTAACAGATATGTGAGGACATGTCTTTTATAAAGGTGCTACTGATGGTAGCAATGTTTTTAAGCCCTTTTTTCTGAACTGTCCGTTAATCGTGAGGCATTACAGTATGGTGGGCACAGTCAGGACTTATTTAGTAGCTAAATCAAAAAGGCCACCATTTGGCTTTTTGGTAGTTAAGTGGTACTGCCAGTAGATGGTGCCATGTCTGTTTATGTTAGGTCGTCGAGCCCAGTACAAGGGTTATATTTAGGCTATTAAGGAATATCAACACACTACCAAGGTGGAGTATAGACCCTTGATTTATCATAATTAACATATATGTATCAAAATATTATATATTTTGTCCATGTGGTATTAGCATATAATATGACTATGTACCTTTAAAATACATTCCAAAATAATGGAGACATATTTGCAACTGGTTACTAATCAGAATAGCAAGTAAATGGATAATTATAATTAGCCCAGCACAAAACATTTTAGCCCCTTTTTTTCATCTGTTCTTATAGCCATTTCTATAAATTGTTAATATTTAAGTGTTCATTCTAAAACAGCTATGGTAAATGTGCTTCCACTTGATATTAGTTATTATGAGTCAATGGGTAATTAGCCCCTTTCTTATATCTATCAAAATGTTTACAGATTAGTTAATTAAGGAAGCTTAGTGTCATGGTGGGTTTCAGAGCTCTAACCCACATGCAGAACACCACACGGAATACGGGAAAAAGTTCAACAGTTTATT
>JAUZNJ010030132.1:0-14962 GCA_034780135.1 Jordanella pulchra
TTTGATGTACATTTAGAGGACCATGACAGCCAAAGCTGGCAGAGATGACAGAGACTTAGAGGGTTACATGTATTCTTATTTATTTCACAGGGTTATTCAAGAAAATATTAGCTACAATGCCCATGAAGAAGTCAATTAAGCAAAGTTTCAGTTTTAGCTCATGGTCAGTTATAACTATCGTTTAAGGCCCTTGTTTGACCTTAGACATTTAACTTTATTTCTTCATATTTTTTTGTAGTTTTTTGTTTCGATGCTGTAACAAAATATTCCTCATTGTTCCCTCATTTGCTTTTATGTGTTTTTCAATCTCTTAACTTTTCCCAAGCTTTTCTCACTTGTTTCAGTGAAATTATGTGGACTTAGTTTTATCAAAAGGCCTGTGCATGAGCTGCTTTTCCTCCTCCTATGGTCTGATTTCTTGCCTGGTTCTTTAGCATATGCTGAAAGAAAATGCTTGCTGTATAGCAATCTGTTTTATGAGCCACGAAAGCCTGTCATCTGTTTGTTGTTTTATTTACCAGATGACAACTTTTCAAAGGTGACTGTTACAAAAAGAGCAAAGAGCTTGAATAAATTGAACACATGCCTTGATTTCCTGTTGTACTGTACACATGCTGTTTTAAGCTGATTGTTTTTTTCTCCTTCAAAAGCACCATATTTGTTGGAGGAGTAACCAGTGCTGCTGTGGATGAGTCCTGTTGGTGATTTATTGCAGTTCGCTGACAGTGACAATAGTACAGCCAAAGTATTTCCATTCATTCCTCGTGACATTGCACAGGAGTTATTTACTAATCCACAGCCATCTGGCTTCGGTTGATGGAGAATATTTCCAGAGCATCTTGAAATACATTTACTTGGCACTGCAAGTGAAAATAAAAATTAAAATTGATTAAATTTAATTAAACTCAAAGAATGTCATAAGGGACTTTAATGATGATTCATATCTGTATAATAATAAATGAATATGAAGTATTAGAGTATCATAGTTCCACTGGGATGTAACATCATTCTTTCGGTTTAGTAGCAGGACTTTGTTGTTGCAAACAGCAGATACTGTTGCTCATATCATTGGCTCTTGGGTTAGAGATTCAGACAGATTGGGAATCCATTTTACCCCTCCACTGGATTCTCTCCACTTTGTAAGCTATAGAATTTTAGGCCATCCAAAGCCGATGCCAACAAAGTCTTTTTTTTTTCTTTTTTTTTTTTAGTTTTTTTCCCATTGACTTATTTTCCTACTTTCCTCACCCAGTGTTAAAACAAATGACAATGGCAGGAAGCAGAAAAGGGGGGAAAAAAAGGGCTGAAAAGTTGACATTTAGCTTAAATGGAGGTGGAATGGGCTACAGGGATACGCCTGCAACTACACAGGGGAGACTACTGTTTCTTTTTTCTTCCTATCCCACTAAAACAAGATTTACGACCTCACGAATACCATCATATTTTAGCAGCTGATGTACACCGTGGGCGGTTTATCAGGGATTGAGGGCTTTGCTGTTGAGCCCATCACTCTGGGGCTTCAGTGACTTACAATGGCTACATGAAAGAGGAGGAAACAAAAAGGACATTGTGTTATTGCTCGATGTGATTCGTCATTCCCTCCCAGTCCATTATATGACACTCTTCCTGCATAAAGTATGAGTACATCTTTTTAATGATGTTTGTTTGAAAAAGGTTGAATTTTTTCCTGATAAGGGTCTACGTGTCGTAGATGCAGTCTTTTTCCATATAAAAAAAGCTATTGCGACTATTAATCACTGTGTGCTGTCATCTATGTCCACACATTTAAACGTTCAACTGTTCTGCTTGTATTTCTTCAAACTGAGGGTACATGTTTGTGTTGTTTAGATCAGATCCTGCCTTTAGACATCCCTCAAGGCTCCGTTCTTGGACTCTTAATCACTTAATTACCCAAAATATCTGAAAAAGCCTTAAAATCAAAATATTAGCAGATGCTCTCACAACTTTTACATTTTTTTTCAAGAAATAGGATATACTGAGTTTGAGAAGTTTATTTTTTTTAAATCTGGTGTTTCATATGAATGATTTTTTCATGGACTGACAAGCTAACCTATTTTGCAAATCAGTTTTGAGTTTGTATTTTTTTTTAAGGACTAGAAGTTTTATTGGCATAAAAGTACAGCATTTAGACACACTACTGTAGGTGAAAGGTTATAAATATTTGTAGCTTTAAGGCTCTCCTTCTGAATTACATACTGTTTTTATTTGTACCTTACACTTTTATACATTCTCTTTTCGTTGGGGCATTGCTTTCAGTCTTGTTTTTAAATAAGGTGTCTTTAAGTTTTTTTTATTTATTATTTGATTTATTGATTTATTTATTTACGTGTAATGTGAATACAAGTTTGTCTATATGCTGATTTACTGCTTGATTCCATTGCTCCATTTTCACAAAGTAGAGTTTTTGATTAAATCTAAAACCATTGTTAAAATAAAAAAAAATCCCCCTTCGATATATTTATTTTTATAGAGGAGCATGAAAAATCCGAGAGTAAACATTGAGAGGTCTCATGCCACTGTCATCCCCTCTTTGCTCTTCCATTACTCTTTTTTCCTGGCCGTGTAATTGACAGGCTTCAGCAGTCAAGACCTCCAACAGCTCTTTCTTCATTTGGAGACACTTTGTCGGTTTTAATCAGGGTTTTAATTGGCAGGCTGGCAGTGGGTGAGCGTGGAGGGGACACTGACTTTCCTGACTTTTTTTCTCTTTCCATCACTCTTTTGTCTTTTAGTTATTTTTCCTTTTATTACTGTATGACTTTACTTCCAGTCCACACATATAAAGTCATAAATCTATGTTTACTTTTTACTTTGTGTTTTCTTTTTATACCGCTGTGCTATCAGTTATCCCACACGAACACACTGGTACACATAGATAAAGTAGTGTGCTGATGGCATTACTGATACAACAAACATGAAATAATCCTAAAAAAACATGTTTCCCTTTTATCATCATCTGTTTGTGCAATATGAACATAGAGTAAACGTCCTGTGTGCTCTTGCGCATTGCTCTTAATCTGTGCAGCTATCTATGGATTTCTTTTCAGTCCTTTATGGTAGGACAGGCCAGTGTGAGCTGTGCTCCTGCCAGTGTTGCTGAATCTAGGACACCAGGACTCTTGTCTGTGATTCTCCCTCCTGCCGAGGTGTTACTACTGCCATGGGACAAACGAGAGCGGATTGAAAAAGAGTAAAAAATAGACTGTGAGAGGCGGAAGGGAAGTCGAGAGCAGTAGATAGGCTGAAAGAAGAGAATATGTCCCAGAATGTCTTTTAGCTGAATTCTTTGCTTAATGTCATATGCTTTGCTGTTGAACCTGACAAAGCATTCGTTTCATTCATTCATTTACATTCTAATGACATGAGGGTCAAAACTGCCTAAAGTAAAAAGTTGTCCTTTGGGGGTTTTATTGCACATTTGTGTTTAATGACTTTTGTTGTTCATTGAAGAAGTGGAACTTTATATGAAAACCAAAAGACAACAGCTTTGATTAGCAAATCATTTAATTGAGCAGTTTAAACAGGGGACAAAACACATTGCCACATTTTTTTTCCTATACTCCCAAAAGTTGGCTTTTGCACTAAATTATGGATGCAGTTAGTACTGCGGAAGTCTCAGCTTTCCACTTTATTCCTACAATTTATAATTTATGTTGAAATTTACAATGCAGAAATAAACATTGTAAAAAATGGTAACCATGGGTGTTACATTAAGAATAGGTTAACAAAATCATTACTGTCTACTCAACCTTCAAATATTGGAAGAATGTTTTAAGAAAACGCTCTTGATTGATTTGTCATAATATTACTATTGAGGAGCTTCTTCTACTAGATTTCAGACAATGAAGCCATAAAGCAGCCAAAACGCTCTAAAGGTCTCTAAAATGCTTACGTGGTAATGAGGTTCATCTTGTTTTGAAGGTCGCATATCACCAGGCTGTGGTTTTCAAGTCATTATCCAGAGAAATACAGATGGTGGTCCACTTCAGTTGCAAGAGCAGGGAAACTTTGCATCCACAATTTTAGAAAAGGTTGAAAAAATTGTTTAATTCAATAAAAGCATATCAGTTTTGTATACTTCTCTACATGAATTTGTATTTGACTGTTTTATGTTTTATGTTTCTGTTTTCCTTGCAGGTAGAAATGTGGTCAGAGATGTATACACAGGAATGTAATGCATTGATGAGCCAAAGAAATACATTTGAAAAGAATAAAACTGTAATGTATTGTTAATTCTAACTTTAAATATACACCAACACATATTTTGTATTTTTTTAAATTTGTATTCTTTTATAACTGAACAAAAATATATGTTAGATATATACCTAAAAATACGTTTTATTTATTTTTTTACATTTATTGAACAGTAATTTATGTTATAGAAGACATAAAATTAATTCAGATGTATTATTTCTATCACATTAAATATAGGCGGATGAAAAAGAAAGTGTAGAGTGGGCAAACATGAATGAAAAGTGTTGGGCTCTCTTGTGCTCTACAGAGTCCTGTCTTTGGACAGTTGCTGAATTAATTTAAAACACTAGTTAGACAAAGGAAAAGGAAAATAAAATAAAATTGTTATTTTAATACTAACAATGTCTGTCAAAGTGACTTAAAAGAATGGGAAAAAATCTCTATAATCAACAAGCATCCTGTGTATTTGTGAGGCAATTAAGAGTCATTCATTTGCTAATGAATGCCCTGTCGAGGTCTAAACTGCTCCTAAGGGCATGAAGACATGCAGTCAGCACACACGCAGCCCTCAGCAAAGCTTAGCGCCACCAACACAGTCATCAGCCTGTACCCGCTGCATCATGTTGCCCACTCAGCACATCTCACCAGCAGCCGCTAAACACTAAAAAGTATAATTGAATTCATTATTTCCTGTTTTATGACTTGTTCCGCTGTGGTTTTAATTTGTCCTGTAAAAGATGAGGCAGGCAGCTCTTCCACCTCAAATTCCCTCCAGTTCCCCTCTCCCAGGCTCTCTTGTTCTGCTGCCAAGCCCATGATTTTATGAGGTGGGGCTCTCCCGTGTCGTGGGAGCTGTCTCTATCGCTAATCAACTCCTCAAGGTTGTTACCTCCACGCCATGCAGAAGGAGGTGGAGATTTGCTGCCAAATTGTGCACCTAGCAGCCTCTTTAATGGGCTAACTGTTTGACCTTCACAATGACTCCTTTTCTAACTCAAGTCTGAAGGGATGGTTCATATGTGTATTGATTTAGTCATGAGAATATAATCTGAAAACATTTCTGTCAATATTGCCTCACTGCCTTCAGCCTCCTGCTGAGAGATAAGGTTCAGCAAGGTTATCAGCAGGATCTTAGTGTTCATTGGAAATTAACTGTAGTGCTGGCGATAAGCAGCCAGTGTTTTAGACTGTATGTGGCACATACCTGCTGGACTAGTGTTGGGCTCGATGCCTCCAGGCTCTTCACATCCTCACCCCAATGACTGAGGATGACTGCTCCGCTTCCAGCAACGCCTGACTTAGCTGTAACTCTTATTCCAGATATATATATATATTTATTTCCTCCTCTTTTTGCTTCATGATAGTCTCTTCAAGGCCCTTTTTGCTTGTCCATACATCAGAGCATTTCTCCCCCAGGCTATCTGACCTTATAAACTCTGACCAAGATGAATTCAGAGTGCAACTTGCCAGAAGAAACTGATAACAAAAACCCTCTGTGCTGACACACTCTTGACAAAGCCAGCTCTGACAATTATTGACTGGTAGCCTGCAAAGTGGGTTCATCTGGAGAGTAAATTATAATATTTTCCCTTTTTCTTGAAGTTACTGCATATAAAGAGAGAGTAACAAAACATAGACCAACTTTTTTCTGTTGAAGGTTTACCAAGGTTTTAAAGTCATGGTTTCTAAACAGCAGTTTTGTTTGTCACACCTCCCTAATTCAAAGTGCTTTCGAGTGGATTTAACATTTTTACGATGTTTATGCTCAGTTAAAATACAAATTTAATAAATATTTTATGTGTATACATGCAATATGATTAAACTGAATAGGATTGATTTGACCATAAAATATATTTTGGGGTATTAATTTGATTTGCTTAGTATATCTTTTTTTAATAATTAATTTAAAATATTTTTTAAAATGCATTTGTTCTTAACAGCTGTTAAAAACAAAACAACAAATTGGATTCTGTACATTTTCTATATATCATGTGCATAATATCTAATGATCTTATTTTAAGAGTAAAAATTTTCATTCCATTGGCATAACATTTTATTTACTTCAAATAAGGGTAAATACACCTTTTTTTTTTTAGTTTTTACAATTTGGTTATAAAGTGTACGAAATGTACACAAAACAGTATTTTATTTTTTTATTTTCAAGTACGATCATTAATTCAACAAACATGAACAAATGACACCAATAAAATGATCATCTGCATAATTCCAAGATCTCATTTACAAATTCTAATTTTTTGAGTGATACATAAAATGTACACACATTTGTGTCAAATTTGGTTTAATTCGGCAATTAGATGTAAAAAAAATATCTGTATTTATCTGACACACAAAAAAGCTGCATGTTTTTTAAATTAAAATTAAATAGTAAAAAAGAGCAAGAAATCTGGTCAATATTAAACGATGGTTGGTAGCATTGTTTTTATATATGCAAAAGTACACCCAAATACATGGAAAAACAAATACCCACTAGCCAAATACCACGTAGCAGCTACGTCACCCAATAATGACTCATCATCAGCAAGTGTCAGTAAGGTTTTTGACAGTTTGCTGATCTAAAAAATCCAGGGTTTTTTTGGGGTTTTTTTTTAATCGTTGCATGTTAGCATAATGGCAGGCAGGGAGGACACTAGCAAAGATTATGGAAAACTCAGTGTTTTTGCCCTGATGAGTTAAAAACTTTCAAAAGCATTTGAACTCAGTTAACCATCCACAGGTACAGTATCTGCCAGCCTTCCTGGGAAACAATGCACCCTGAAAAGCTCAATTTTAATTCCTGTAACCCTCAGAGAACCTGCCAAAGAAACGGAAACCACCGCTTCATTTCACAGAACAGCAAAATAAGAACTGTATGGACATGTTTTTTTTAAATAGATAATATGTGATGCCACCTACGTAACTATGAAGCTTGGGCCAATAAGTGGATGAGGCAATGGGAGAATGACATTAAACACAGCAGCAAATTAACAACCGGATATCTGTAAAAACTAAATATAAAATTATGTTAAGACACAGTAGATTTCCATTTCAAAATGCTGTAAATTAATCTTAAGGCAGTCATACTAAAACAAATACTATCAAAATCCAACCAACTGAAACTGTAGGCTCAGTATTTGTGTCCTGAAAATTATGTCAATGCTATTTTCTGTTTCTCATTTAAGGTTGCATTGATGCACAGATTATGTTCTTTATTATGGCCTAAAATATGAACCAAAGAGACTGTAATTGCTTTTAACTATTCATTTTTTTATGGTAACATTTTTCTGTCCCACAATTCCAGCCACATTGAAGCAGAGTTTAACAAATCCTGTACACTTTTTGGCTATGGTGAGATGTAAGAGCTTAATTTTATGACCTCAGAATTCAATAAGATCACTGAGCTTTCTGGCACCATTACATAAAAGCGATAAATGCAAAGTGCTTTATGACTCAGGTTGAGCCAGATCTATGGTGAATTTTTATCACATACACACAGAACGTCAGCAATGACGATGATGATAAAAACAGATCATGTACCACAAATGGGATTTTTTTCTGTTCTTGTGTAGATCAAAGTCTTCTGATGTGATATGTAAAGCAATGCAATAAAAACATTTAAAACCAATGAAATGTTAGTTTTCTACACACACTGTGGCTCGGTGTACCTGTGACATTTTCTCTTGTTTTTACAAGCAGCATTCACTGTGGGCAGTGAGGCTTCACACAGAGGCAAAGCAAGAAGATCAGAAGGATTTTACCCTAAATTTACCATAAACCTAAATATTGACCGATAGACGGCAGGATATTTTAAAATGTAGAGAGTCAAGCAGAGAAAACGATCAATGAGCATTCAGTGACTTGCAAAAACATGTTTACCTCGAGAATTTTTCCATATTTTTTGTTACAATCAGAAATTTCAACATGGTTCACAACTGAGCCTCAAAATAACCATTTTATCTGGGTGATTTAGCTAAAGAGAAATGTTTTATATTTTACTAACATTTTTATCTTTTTTTCTGATTGCAAGTAACATTAATCTTGTGGAGCAGCTCAACCGGAGTCCCATCCAGAATCTGATCATTTAGTCATCAGTAACAACATGATGCATTTTATTAGATTTTTTGTCTCTATTGATTATTTAAGAAGTTATAGAATGTAGAATGATCTTTTGTGCTTCATCTTTTTAAATATAGACTCCCTTTACATTTATCTTTTAAGGATTTCCCCTTTCAGTTCTTCTCAACAACAAATAAAAGAGTTTAAACCTAAATCTGCTGAGGATATGAATAATTTTGGGCTTGACTGCAACTACAAAGTGAAAGGACAACTAGCTTTTGTTTCTTTAATTAAAAATCTGAAAAGTGTTCTATGCATTTGCATACATGAGTTCTCCAGTGCTCCTAAAGATCACGGATACCTTCTTTGTGATAAGTATTACATGGTTTCTAAAGGTGCAAAAGCTTTCACAAGAAAAACTTTAAAAAGAAACAAAGACAAAATTCTTACTTTTAGGTGATTTGAGCTACCTGTTGTCATTGTTGAACTTTCATATTATACAGTGCATGGTCAATGTGTGATGCCTTTGTACTGTCACCTGCACTTAGCAGTTTATCACATTTAACAACATTTATACCTGACATGATAGGAATGAAAATAAAAAAAATTGGGCCATACATAAGGTGGATTTGAGAAGCTGGGGGACAAGGCAGTGGGTTGGAATAAATGCACAGCACGTACAACTCAGATGAGCAAAGTAGCTTTGTATCTTCTCAGCAGGGGAAATAAAGAAAAGGTGGGACTAAAAAAAAACCAACAGAAATGTCTCTTTTGCTTCAGGCTACTGTTACATGACAGCCACCAAGGAATTTCAGATATCGTTCTGCAGTTGCATATATGCTGAAAATGTGTGAGAGTCAGTGACTTTCCTGCATAGAATTTCTTCCTGTAACACAAGTATATGCAGCATGCCAAACCTTTAGAAAAGCACTACTGATGTAAAATAAGGAGACTCCCAGGCCCCAGGCAACAAGAGGTGGTGTCTTTTTTGTTTTGCATGTTGTTTCTGTGCATGTCAAAAAAAATGATGATGTTAGTTTCTCACTGTCACCTGTGCTCCTTGTTTGACTCGCGGCCATTTGCATAGGCAGCATTATTCCTCCAGGAAATATGGGGCAGTATCAAGAAAACTCCACTTTGGGAAGGCGGGCGGAGCAAAGGCTGGTGGAGGGGAGTAAAGTGATAGTGATGGACGGTGTGATAAAAATAGAAGTGGTGATGGCAGGATAATGCATTGCTCTTTCTGCCGGGCCCAGGGTTCAGGCCTGTCAGTGAGACGAAGAAGAAAGGAAGAGGAGAGAGAGAAAGAGAGGAAGGAGGGGACCATGGGAAAGGAGGTCTGGGTGCCTTTTTCAGGTCACTGTTGGTTTCTAGAGGTATAGGAAGAACCCTTGATTAATTATGACCATTATTATCATCACCCTAGCTTAGGGGTTATTAATCACAGCCATGTAAGAGCGAGAACTGGACAGGGGGCAGGGGTAGATGAGAGGGGCAAGAGAGCACAGAAGCTTGTTGGCATGTTGGACACACCTCTATCCCAGCACACAATGCATGTGTCAGGTCTCAGCATCCATATGTCCACTGTCAGTCCAGCATCCATCATGGAAGGCCTTCCGTCAATCCGGCGTGCTCTACAGACTACACGGAAATCTGACTTAAGTTACGTTGATCAATGACAGCATTTTACTCAAACTGCATGCCCCAAAGGCAGCCAAGTATGAACTGAGTACTAACAGGAAAGCCAGTGGGCTATCCAGCTGGAAAGATTGTTTGTCAGGATATCAATCGCTAAACCGTAATGAGCAGTTATGACAGGATGGGTTAGTGTCAGCATATTAGGATATGCAATAAATGGGTTTGTCTTGGCTGAGTGCAAGGCCAAAGTATTGTCTTCTTTCCAAGTTATTTATTAATTTGTCTGCATTTTTAAAGACCTCCATTCTTCGGGACACATTTTGACATACTTTTAGCCTTTCCTTGATCTTTTCCAAATTGTGTTCATTTTTAACCATATACTCTAAAATACTAAATGGGGATTTGACATGATGAATAAAAACAAAGCAGTACACTGTTCTAAAACAGGAATAAATAGAATCTTGGAAAAGGGTGCTGACAAAAAATATTCAACCTATTCAATTTATACATTGTCTAACAAGTTGTGTCTGTTCATCCACTTAAATTTGTGTAATATTGATTTTATCTGATATTTTCCTTCCAGTCTAACTAAGCTTGGGGCTTTTTGTTGTGAATGTATAAATCTGATTAAGACTAAACTTGAAGCTGTAATGTTATGCAGCTGATATTTTTTTGGTGTTTCAGTGTTAATGGAAGATTTCTAAGTTGTATTCGTAAAAGATCTAGGAAAATCATTCATTCTCTTTCCACATCAGCTTTGTGTGGCAATAAAAAAAACAATAAGTGTAAAATGTTTTGTTATTATAAATGTTGGGAAAGTTTTACAGGTTTAAAAACAAAAAAATTAATGTTACATGTGATCAAAGTACATGCATGGCCCAGTTGTGCTCATCATGCTTTGTGTATTTTGTCCCGCTTTCTTCTTTGATACCACTATAGAGTTGTTAGACAGCTTGATGCATCCATAACTGCCAGCGCTTGATGTTTGTCACCAGGAGCACAGCAGAGTACTGGGCACTCTGCACTGTCGAGGCATCTCTTACTGACTTTTATGAATACGTGTACACAGCTCTGAGCAGCGATGGATTTGTCTTTATAAGCCTGGGTGACACGTCCGCAGCGGACCCACTTCATTTATTCCACTTGCGTAGATTAAGGCTGGCATTACAAGTAAGGTCACACCATGCATCAATGTTACTTCGACACCACATTGCTGCTGAGCGTGCTCAGGCATTGTTATTTCTCTATCCTAGTTTAACTTGAAATTTCCATCAATTTCAGTTTTGTTTGTGTGTGTTTTTTGCATCTCTCTCAGACCATGATCTTCCTGATGCCCAGCTGTCTCACTGCGACCCATGGCAGTGTGTTTCCCTGAGGCTAGGACAGGTGTAAACATAGCTCCAGGAATGGCTCTAAGCCTTATACTGTGTCAGAACAGGTGTGCTTTTGGACAGGAGGTGTGAGGCAGGTGTTAGATTTAGTCTCAGCTCACAAGTGTATCTGTCAAAATGTCTATGTTGCTCCTTCTCTGATAACATGTTAATCCCTAACACTTGTTCTCCACAGGGAGCTTCTAAAGCACTTTGCCTGAAAGAGGAACGTTCTTTTGTGACAGTGGAGAATGAATTAGATTGGATTAGTTTATAGTATACCCCTTAAAACCTGATTTTTCATATTATTTTTTTGTTCTTCTTTTCTACTTTAGATTGTTAACGTTTTGAAATTGCTGTGATCATGCTGTTTTTCCAAGTAGGTTACCTCAGCCTAAAAACACATCTCTGCTCAGATTTCCTGTGAGACAAGACTTTGTAAATCAGCTCATTGGTGGTTGGTTGTTTTAAGGTCCTCTTAACCTTAACCTGGCCTCTTTCAGCACAGAAACTCTGGTACAGCAATTGGAACACTTATTTGTCCTTGCATGTCTGGGTCCTTGAGAGGTAAAGAAGAGGTCTTTGCGCTGTTGGTATTTATATCAATTTGAACCTTCTCTATTCAGGATTTCATGTTGGTTCCCTCGGCCTCTTCAGTACAGAGAATCTCCTTGAGATGTTGACCTAACAGGACGGTGTGACATTGTAGCTCCTATGTGTTTTCAGTGATACCTTATGTCTGAGGAAAGTGTACAAGTCAAAAGAGGTAAAAAGGGCGGAAGTTGAAATAGCATGGCACCTTGGTGGGCAACAATACCTAGCACTGATTTGTGCTCAAGTTTTCTCTCAAACTGTATGTGTGTCAGTCGTCAGTGTCTCAGTCTGTTGTCTTGTATGAGTCTCCATCACAAGCTTCAGGTTGTATTTTTTTCACAAGCTGTTGGGAGGATTTATTCTTCTTTTACTACATCACTGAAACAGACTCGTAATTCATGAATGAACTCCATTCCACTCCAGTGCCCAGGCTCACTGCGCTTCTAGCTCTATCCTTAGCATCTTATAGCCGTCAATCAGGATAATCTGCTCTCTTGCAAGGAGACCATAAGAGTTTGACATCAGGAATGACAGGTCTGCCTTGTAACCGTACTCCCCAGTATCTGCTCTGTAACTGGAGCACAACTTAAGGTCCACAACAATCCTGGAATGTTGCATTATCCAGCATTATTCATCAAAAAACAAACCCGGGTACAGATGTTTATTTAACTGCTGTATATAAAAATTTTTAAATATTCAGCTTTTATGAGGAGGGCAGCATTTCACAGTAAAAAATGTTAAAAATGTGAACATTTATTTTTAGCACATTTATTCCATTTAGACAAAACATTTTACCATCTATACCTTGTTGTCCAGGGAGGGTCACAAGAGAGCAGGTACCCATAGAGCACCCATGCATATGCAGGGAGAACATGAGACCCCAGACAAGGGTTTGGACACCAGACATTCTTTCTGTAAGGGTACAGCTCAACTGCAATACTATGCAAAAAAAATGTTCTGAAAAATACTTTTTGATATATTTTTTTTCCATTAATGGTGACCTTTATTTTCATTGGGGGTTAATCCAGATCCAGAAAGCAAAAAGCCTGCACAGAGTTTAGTTTCAACCATTCGCATTTCCAGATCCAATGCATAGACAAGGGGCTAATTACCAGGTTAACTGAAAAGGATGAAGGAAAACTAGAAAAGGTTTTTATTATATGGACCTGGATTGTCAACTCCTGTTTAATTTCAATGCTTTGTACATCTTTCACCGCTCCTTCTCACACAATCTTTTTATTGTCGAGAGTCATTGATCTTTTACAATTTATCTGTCTGTTTCACTCGCTCTGTATACTTTCCTTAAGCTTTAGGTCTGTTTCCAGTGCCCTGATAGATTCTATCAGATTTTACTAGTTTTTATAAGACTACCTAGTACAGGGGTAGGTAACGTCGGACTTTGAGGACCACTGTCCTGCAACTTTTGCATCCATCAATGCTTCAGCACACCTGAAACACCTGAAAGGCCAAATACCTCCTTGGCCTGTCCATATGTTTAGCAGTGGCCTGGCCAATAAGAATGTATTTATTTCAGGTGTGTTGATAAGAGATGTATGCAAAAGCTGCAGTACAGTGGTACTCGACGACTGATGTTGCCTATCATGCCTTAGTACCATACCACCTTATCAATATTATTTTTGGCTAAGTTGAAACATAGCAATCTTCTTCTTCTCCTGATCTGATTCAGATGTATGTTTGATGTTAGGTCTGATACCCCAGGTAGAGTGTAGATGATGGTTTGCAAATTGCACAAGTCTACACAAATATACCAATTATGTTAGCACCGGATATTTTGTTATAAAATATTATTTACTAAATTATCATCCTAAATCAAACATGTTTGTACTGCTTAATATAATAATCTTATAACTTTGAAGCTTTTTCACATGTCTCTCAGTGGCACAATTTATTTCTTCATTAACTTGGGTGATTTGCTTTTAAAATTTTCAAAGACTGCTTGCTTTGTGTTTTATAGTTTATTGATATGTTGTCACAAGGCATTTTCTCGTGGTAGTCACTTAGGTGATAAGATTTCTCTATCACCAGCCTTTTGTGTCTCGACGGTCTGGCATTATAGGAAGCAAAGGCCATCACTGTCACCCCGGTTTATCTAAAAATGACACATTGATGGCTGCACCATGTAAGGATAGCATTTAAAATGACACAGACATGTTACATTACCAGGGAATGTCTACCATATGGGGGTGACCTACGTTGGTTTCATCACAGCTCATATCCTGCTTGGTTCACCTGTGCCAAACGCCAGAGCTGTTTGTCATGGATGATTTGGTAATAAAATAAGAAAGGTGTTGAGTCAGCAAAAGAAGTCCATTCTACTGGGCCCTTTGTCATCTTTTACCTTCCTCTTCAGCAGAAGCAACAAATGTGCATGCACAGACTCTCTAAACCATGTTTCTTTATGTCTGACTTGGAATATAACATACAACTATAAAGGTAACATAAAAGCCTATAAGCAGTCATTATAAATACAGCTGTTCTATAAAGGAACTACTTACAGGTTTAAACCATTATCCAAAAAATACAAAGAGTGCAGCACAACTGCAGACTCAACAATATATGTATTTTTTGCCTTAACTGAGAATCTGCTAAGAAAATCAGCTGTAGAAATCCAAAGCTCTGGTAGAAGAATCTGTTAGCTGTTAGCTGTTAACTTCACAAGTCTGACTTGTAACATAAACAGCACCGACATTTAAAGAAAGTCATAAAAAATTAAGTCTGATTTTTAACTGGTCATTTTTGGTTGACACAAAAAGAAAGGAGAAAGTGCTTCGGTGAAATTAGACCAAAACAGAACTTATACCAACTGGATTAGGAGACACTTGGTGTAGGAAAAAAAAAAAAAACAGTACATCACCCTTAACAAACCATCACTCAAAGAAAATTGGATCCAGAAATAGAGTACTATGTTGTCTGTAGACTGTATCCTAGTATAAAATAAAACTATCTGCCTGAGTTTTACTTTTCCTGAAGTACTAAACATAAAACAATTGTAGATTCCCTAAAAAGAGGTCTTGAAGCATTTTATCTCTGTTTATCAATGAGTGCACAGCATTAAAACCACTGCACACACA
>JAUZNJ010030133.1:0-14961 GCA_034780135.1 Jordanella pulchra
ACACACACACACACACACACACAAACACACAAAAAAAGAGAAAAAACAACAACTTCAGACCAGTCTTTCTCAGACTGTTACCCACTGAAATAAAGTGGAGCCGCTACAATCCATCCCACATTTAAACCTCTCTGCCTTTTGCTTGCATTTGGGGAAAATCTCACAACAAAACATGCTGTATCCAAAATAATGACTATTTAAAGACAATATAAAGACACTGATGAAGACATCTTAGAGTCAAGATAAGGAACCTAAACAAATCAACTAGATATTCTGAGTAGTTTCTTGATATATCTTGATTTCAGTCCTACCTCATAAGGTTGGTATCCAAGCATCTCAAGCATATTTCCTTCTTTGGACAACTGACAAAAATAAATAAATAAAAATAAAAGTGTGATTTTCAGCTAAGATATCCAGATGCAGCTTCCTCCTCTGCTGCGCCTGCTGGAGTGAGAAGACACACATCCAGCTCATCTTTTCAAAGGCAAGAAAACTAATTAGCTATGCATGTCTGAGAATCTCAGTGAACACAATGATCCTATTCAAATTTGTGTTGTTTTATGTAAAAACTGTATTTATTCCTTTATTGCGTGTCACTTGATGTCAGGACATGCTGCCAACAGTTAGAGCCTTTGTTTTGTGAGGACACTTCTTAAGCTGAAACTTGCCTGGAGCCGTTTTTTGCCCCCTCCACTTTTTAACCCATAGAGATACTTGGCATGTGTTCCCAGTTTAGCACAGCACAAAAAAAGAAGAAAAGACTGCTCCACTATCCTTAGTCTGTAGTTTGCTTCTATATATTACTTTTTTGAAGTTTGATAGAACCCGTCTCTGGATTGAAGAATATGACATTTAATTACTTTCCTTTTGACAGATTTATTTGCACATCAAAATCTCAGGTTACAGGATGACGGTTGGTTAATTTCAGAAATTTCTGCGCCCCTTAAAAAGATTCCTTTTGCTACTAAAGCATTGCATGTATAAATAAAAACACCAAATAACACATCCACATTTAAAAATAAAAAAAACAAGTGTACTTTTTAACTATAGTATATTCCCAAACTGTCAACATATTGCAGATATTTATGCATTAAATATGCATTATGCACAATCCCACTACGAATCATGGGATCGGCAGCAGAGACTAGCTTACTAGCTACTAAGAGTTGATAGATGAATGGAACTAAAAGGTACTGCATTAAACTGATTAAGGTCTTATTTGACAAATAGATCTATGTTTCTGGTTCCAAGGTCATGGCCATTAGATTAGTCCAGCCAGGATGTAGTAAAGGCATACTCCGCCATTTCAAATTGTTGCTTAGAAAGAATGGGCTGTCACTCATGTAACAATAAAAGAGATCCCATGCTATCCGACTACTGAACCCAGAGTTCATAGGTGCAGTTATATAAGTGAGGGACCTAAAACTAAGCCCTGTAGAAACACATACAAAAGAGAAAGATTCATAATCTGCTGGTCCAGAACTCTGCCACACGGCTTCCAACTAGAGTTGGTAAAAGAGAGCACATCACCTTCATCCTGGCTTCCCTCCACTGGCTGTCTGAGTATTTCAGAACCCATTTTATGATTATGATTTTGTTTTTTAAATTTTACATCGTCTTGCCCCATCTTACCTCTCTGAGCTGCTCTACTTTTTATTCCTCTGCTTGCTCCCTCAGTTTAGCTGATCAGCTACTTTAATTTTTGGTAGTTCTTTTTCAAAAGTCTGTGGTCCTAATTTAAATCTCATCATCCATGTGCGTTTCCACTGAGTAAAGGCTTCTGTAAGACGAAAGGCTTTCCAGAATCAGTAGAGAAGTCTGGAGTTCCTTTCTTATCCACAATAGTGTTCTTACTGTTAAACCCGCAAAAGGTAAAGGAAGGGGAGCTAAAAACATTGATTTTCTACATATCTCAATCGATATTCTTTTTCCATCATTGTATCATGTGTGGAGAGATGGGTCTAATTTTCAAGAAAAAGTCAACATTTGTGTTGAATAAAAAAAGAATAGGAGAGAAAAAAACAGAAAACAGTGCAGCAGCATCTACCTTAAATCTCATAATGATGCACTTCATTGATCTAGCATATCAAAAATATCACAAAAAAATCCATTGAAGTTCTGGATTTCTAAAAGCACAATAAAACTGTACATCTGTTCTCCAGATTTGACATCAACTAGTGCAATATTTGGTTCTCCTGGTTAAAAACAATGTCCCAGCCATTTAAATTTGGAGGAACATCACCACTCTTAGCTCTGTGTAGATGTATCTCACCTAAAACGATCCTCAAACTTAACTCATTCTAAGGTTTTATTCTACCTCAGATAAAGGAAATCAAAACTCTTGTAACTGCTTTGTCCTTTGGGTCACTTTTAGCTTTTCTCTTTACCAAACTTCTCAACCCTATTCAGTGGTTATCAAATTGAGTGTGTGAATGGTTCTTTGTGCTTTGTATTTCCGTGTAGCCTTGTGATAGAATAACAAACCTTTTCAGGGTACCCCTCCCTCCCACCCAATAACCACTGGCAATAGACACTAAAGTGAACAACAGTGAGAGGCGCCATTTATAAATCGAAAAAACATTGAACAGTGGCGAACCTTCAAAGGAGTAGCCAGCCCACCAAAACTATTCCAAGAGTGTATCATTGACTTATTCAGGATGTAACAAAAGAACAAAGAACAACATCTGAAGTACTGCAGGTTTCCGATTGGATCAGTTAAGATCAGTGTTCCTGATTCACATGTAAAAATGTGAAAGGCAAAAATGAGAAAGCTTTGAGGTTGAAACACTATTGACCTAAAACACACTAAGGCCTATCTCAGAGCTCTCAAAAAATGGATTATTCAAAATAAAAGTGGAAAATATTTCTTAGACTGTTTAGATAAAAAAAATAGACTTTTTGTAGGGAATATTTCATGTTATCTAAAAACTAACAAAGAATGAAAAAAAGAAGCAGAAAGCTGCTAAAATATGGCAGTAATAGTCTGATGATTTGAGAGTTATGTTCTATTTCAGAACTTTGAATCTGCAATGACATGATGGAACCACAAATTTGTTTTCTATCATAAAATCTCACAGGGTAGTATCCAGTGATTTATATTTCTACTTGTACTTCACATCTTCCACTTAATTGGGACCATATCACCATGGCAGCAGTCTAAGGAGAGATGCCCAGACTTCCCTGATGCTAATCACCTTTCCAGCTCCAGTAGGTGAAGCGTGGGACTGTCTCTTGGCTTCCCTGGGAACGCCAGGTTAGCCAAGAGACAAAGTCCCCGCAGTCTTTCCTGGGCTGGCATCTAAGCCATTAAGACGTGCATGAAACACATATCCAGGGAGGCATCCATGTGGCATCCAGAACTAATCCCCATGCATCTGTTCTCTAGATGTAGAGGAACAGTGACTCAACTCCGAGGCCCTTCAAGATCCTCACCCTTTCTCCAGACATTTGTTTGTGACCTTAAACACAAACATTTAACATACTTGGGTTATGCAACAGGAAAATGAACCAAAGTACACCAGCAGGGCCACGTATGATTTGGCTGAAAAAAACAAAAAAAACAAAATGAAGATTATAAAGCAGACTAGTGAAAGTCTGGATGTAAATTAAATTAAACATCTACTGCATGGCTGCAAATACACTATCTAGTCTCAAACAGTTCCTGATTTATAGCAGAACGTTGATTAAAAGTGCTCAATAACTCCTCTGCAATGCGAAATATCAATTACAAATTTCATAATTGCTTCACAGCTGAACAATCAGCTGAGATATATTGTTCCTTTTGTTCCTAACAGAGCACTTTGTTCTCAATCTGCAGGTTTACAAATGGTTCCTAGAATTTCTAAAATCACTTTTAAAATTAGACTTAAAACTTCCCTTTGATAAAGCTTACAGTTCGAGTGGCTCAGGCTATCATTAACTATATCTGTAGTTAATGCTACTAAAGGCTTAGGCTGCTGGAGGACATAGGGACCAATTTTTATCATTCTGTTTCATTATATTTCTACTTTCCAGTTCTGCTTTATTTGTTAGTTCACCTTCTAACATTATATTCTCTCTGCTTTCTATCATCATTGTGGCTTCATCTTGCCTGGATCTCTGTTTAGCTGGGACAACATCCTGGAGGGGGGCATCAGCTGGGCTTCTGCCATCAACAACCTCAATTATAGATGATAGAGTTGGGCCTGTTTTTCAGCTCTTAGTCCTGTTTCTCTCCTAGACATAGGTATGGGGTAAGCTTATGCTATGAACCCTTTTTCATCCTTTTTGACATGAAAACTGTCTCAGAGATACTTTTCTAAGGAGTTTCTTTACTAGACAGACCCATCTATGGAGTTAGTTTACAATTACCTTTTTTTAACACAGAAAGTATATATGGTTCAAGTGATTCTATGTTCCTTTTGTTTCTCCGATTCTGTTTTATTGAACCCACGGTCTGTCTGCTCACACAGAGCCTTCTTCTGCTGTATTAAAAAAACCTCACAACCTGCACTTCCTATTAATGGTGGTCACAGGGTCCAGTGACGCTGTGCAAGTTCGCCTCACTTCTATAAGTGAGCCCCAGGGCAGTTGTGGCTATCATGTCTTTTGCCATCATCAGTTTGTAAATGACTGAATGAAGTCTTTCACACTTTGAGGTTCATAGACTTCATAAAGTGCTATATAAATAGAGGTAATCCATCATGAACCTTTTCAGTACTTTGGTCACTAAAAGATGTGTAAAGTGCTTTATGAATAAAGATTGACTGATTAATCAACTGGTCGATATCTTCAAGAAGCAGGTAAAAAAAAAAAACGCCATTTATTTCAACTGGCTCTTGCAACTGGTTTTTATGCTGTATCACATATGCACTGATTTTATCTTTTGTTTTTTTTTTTATACCTTTTTTTAATCTTATTTTAAAGCTCTATATGTCATTTGACCTGTAAAAGGGGCTAAACATAGCCTAATTACAATCCACATACTAACCATGTACATTTAATTAGGTAGGGTTATTTGATACATTTCTTTCATTTGGTTTAGAATTAACCTAAAAGCACTTTGAAACAGAAGCTCATTGAGAGGCTCTTGTCCATGAACGGATACAACATCATTGTCCTGCAGGAGTCACTCATGTGAGCTACATTAACATACAGTATATCCTGCAGGTATTCCGATCACAAGACTGTTGGGCTGGAGCCACTGTGGGGGGGAAAGGTTTGTTAATGATGGAAGGAATGACGGTGTTTTTCTGGAACAATTATTGTGATATATTACTAATAAGAATCAACAAAAGTCAGTGGTTGGCTCTCACTGTGTCACTTTACACTGTTATAACATAATTTGTTCCTCTTTTATCGGATAATTAATGTTGAGCTCTTTACATTTTTTTTGTTATCTGAGCCAATAAATTACAAGTAAAACACATGAATAAATGTTAAAGCTAAACAAAATTTATGATAGACAAGCTAAAAGTGCTACAGTTCATATATGCTACAAGAATAAAAACAATAAGGAATTTGTAAAGAAATGACTTAATGTTGTTACATGAAAAGCTAAAATGCTAAGACAATAAATAGATATTGGTTCAATGACCTCTTTATTGAATAAAAAAAAATAATTTGTATTCCAGACTACATCTATGAATAATGATGAGAGTATATATGTAATGTTCTAATTATAATTACCTGAAACAATAGGTTTAGTAAGACTATTTTATATAATTTTATTAGGCAACGTGAACATGATCTTTCAGTAACAGCTAGCGCTTAGGATGATGATGATGAAGACTGTGACTTTAAATTTTCACACAGAGACAATGCAAAACATATTAATATCCTTTTTTTTTTTTTTTTTTTAAAGGAAAGACGTATTATATGTATCCCTTTACAGATTAATGTCAATTAACATCGTACTGGTCATATCTTATTGAAACAAATGTTTTCTAATTTCTAGTGTAATAAAGTGCAAACTGTTACAAACAAAAGGAAAAACAATAAAAATGAAAATAGCAGAGGTTGAAAATAAATATCAAAGTCATACGAAATCTTGATCATAAAATCTGAAAGAGATGACTTGTCATTGACCATTGCTACCAAACAGATTTCCAGCGAGACTACGCACTAATTTAGTGACCCCAAGTCCCCAGGCCCCAGTGCCGGTCCGTGTTTCTTTGAAACCAGGTCGCACAAAAAGAATAATAATATGATCTGCATATTTATGATGGAACAGGCCATTGGCTGCTGCATTGCAAGCACAAATCATGGTGAAAATGTACTCTGCATGTGTAAACAAGTTTGCCAATGTTTAAATGCATGCAAATCTTTTAAAATACCAGGGCCTATATGTTTAAATCTCTATAACTGTTTAAATTGTTTTTTTTTTCTAACTATATACTGCCCCAACAACATCTCACAAAGTTCCTATTGAAAAATTATTGCGACAAAAAAAGCCTTCTGTCATATGAATCTGTGTTATAAACACTGTATATCATCAGGAGGTCATTCATGGGTTAGTATTCCTAATTCTTGGAAAGATATGGTTTGTAATTTATGGCATAGTTCTGGCAACCCTTTATCATTCATCAGCTGAAAAACCTGAACTCTGCTATGTTTTTGCACCATAGGCTCACCCAAATTTCCTTCACATTTCTATCATTTTTGACCTGATTTACTTTCATCATACTGGAATAAGCATTTAAGCCCTTTCCACTTGGTTTGTCCTCAGGGACTTCCAACATTATCACACATAAGTCAGAGCATCAGTCGACTTCAACAAAGCCCCTTCAGGGCCACAGACCACAGTCCATAGACACAGGTCTCTGCTTTTGTTGGAACAAATAGTTCACCATTTTAAACTTGAAAATGTATTCTTTTTACATTGCGTTCATAAAATCTCATGTAAAGAATTAACTTCGGTTTGGCAGGGTATAGTGCGTGCAATTGGAATGGCCGTCAAGTTGGAAAAACTCAATTAAACTATACTCTGCCCAACTTCACTTCATGTACTTGCCTGAAAGTAAACTCTTATAAACTGTGTCAACAAATTCCAGCATTTGAAACTACATTAAACAAGGCAGTCATTTATCTTTGTGCACATTTTTAGACATCAACAGGCCACAGGGCATTAGCAACGCAACCCCTGATAAGTCAGAAATGTTGCAAAAGCACTCACAAAGCATCCTGCTGTATTGAAAAAAAAATGCTGCATGGTGGACTCAGAATGGAAAACAATGATTTGTATGTTTTTTTTACTTGGATACCCAAGGCATTTTGTGATGGTCAAAACAGGATACATTAACAAGACAGCCTCCATTTGCTTTGTATCCTAGAAGAATGGTCCTCTTTGTCTCAGAGTTAAGCTCCTAACATGCTTTGCAGAACTTGCAGACAACAACTGTGATGCTAATGCGAATAGTTACATTTCAGTGCCATGTTTTCCTCTCCTTCTGACGTATTGCGAGCCTAAACTCCACAAGCATGGTAAATTAACAACCCAGGCTAATAAAAACCATGCTCTTAAATGGTAAATATTGTAAATGTTTGTGCAGATCATATCAGATGATATTCTTGCGGATAACACTAACTTGGAACTTACTATATTTTGTGAAATAATTTCATTTTAATAAAAAAAATGGAACAAAGGTTTCTCAAATAAATTTGAATTTTTGTATTGCCTTAGCAACAAACCAGTGTGTGGTAGCCTAGTGGTTAAAGCAGAGCACCTACTGTATGTTCCAATAGGACAGCCTTTTCTGTTACAACATTTTGTCAAGAGTAGAGATGCACCAAGGAATCCTCTGCTGACCTAAATCCGATGATTTCATGTTTGATTAGCCCATTCGAGTGACAGACTGGTGGGAAAGTCCAATCACTGATTAAGTTTTCCAATCAAAGAATGAATCTAAAGTATTCTGTGTTTGGTTGTAATGAAATATATATAAAAAAAACACTTTTCAATATTAAATATTTTACTGTGTCAAAGATAGCCATTTTTGTTATTAGTTTAGTATTAAGGAACGAGGTGGCCTGTCTCTACCAAATTTAAGAGAATATTTTTACACTGCACTGATAGAAATTGCTCAGACGCCAAAGTCTTAGATCATCTTAGATCCTAGAAAGAGGGGAACTTCACTATAAGAGAAACATTTGCCATGTGGACTGAAATGATGAAGAGATACAGGTTAGAGGGGGATAGTGGGTTATGCTGTGGCCCGTAGTATCTTTGGACAGGGAGAAACTAATCAGACCTTTGCCAAGTTAAGATATGATGGATGAGGAAACTCTCACTTGTCCAGACATCCTCGCTCCACCAGCAGCTGTGTTCCAGATGAACAGTCCCTCTCCTGGAATGTGGACTAGAGCTTATGGCTGCATCGTGTTTATAAGTGTCTTAATGTGTGTTCTCCACCAATAAGCTGAAAAACACAAACGTGGTGCCATCTTGTTCAGTTGTTGACAGTTTTGTTTAGCTTTACAACAGACTTTTAACCGTGCCCATCAGCACAGCTCTCGTCCACATTACAGACAAAGCATTGCTCATTTCAAACGCACCTAATGTCCCAGCTGTCAATTCTGTTGAGACTTGCCAATAGGAACACAGGCCCTTCCATGACCAGAGGAAAGACTTAGTTTCTGAGATTTAGGTTTTGCAATCAGAGCAAAAAAACGTTTTGCTCTGATTGCAAAAAGAAAAAGAAAAAAATTACAACATTTGAGAATAAAATCTATTTTTGAGAGGGCTTTTCTCCCTTAGAAATCATTTTCCAAATGTCAATTTATCTTGTATTTATTCAATGACAACAATATTTTCTCTCAAAACATTTTCGTCAGTCTTACTATAGTTCTTAACATCGGTTTTTGCCATCAGTGTGAAAATTAGTTCTGTCTTATTTTACTTTCAAAATTATTTAACCATTTCAGATCTTTTTTTTTCCAAAATGTATCAGCTAAGCATAACCGTTTATTAAATAATGCTCAACTTAATTAACCAAGTATCTTGACTACAGCAAAATATTTAAAAATGCTAAGAAAAAATTTGTTTTCTTTAAATGACAAATAGGAAAAGGAAATACAACAACAAAGAGAGAATGATCTACAAAACACAATTCAGTTCTACCAGCTCCAGAAACTAGAGAGAATTGGGATGGAAGAATGTAGTTAAAGAAACTAAAAAAAAAAACAACAATATTAGAGGAAATGCAGCCACACTACTTCCAACCACTTGATGTTTTCTGGTCATGTGATAAATGACAGCAATTGTGGTCTGATGGTGCTAGGGTTAATTAAATGGCTTCTTCAGTGTAAGGGACCTACAGGTTTTATACCGTGGTCTGATCCCAAAAGAAGACAAATATTGATTGAAAAAAAATGATGGTAGCTTTGAGGAAAGCTTTCACAATGAACTGGTTAAAAAAGCAGCCACCAGAGGTAAAACAATGAATGGAAGTAATGGAGGAGATTTTTAAAATGGAGAGACTGACTTTCCTTTTTTCGACTTTAAGGGGATGCCTTTGATCATAACTGGGAAAAATGGCCTCTACTCGAGGACCTTTATATGACTGTTTTAAGTGAACGACAATTTTCACCCAACTCTTTTTGTCTCTTTTCTTTTTACCTGTTCGGTCTATGTATATTTTGTTCATTTTCCCTTCATAGATAATTGACAAACACTTAAAAAAAATCAAAAGAGAGTGCAAAAAGCTTTTATAGCACATTGCTATTGTGCCAAGGTGATAAAAAAATTATAACTTTATTGGAACCTGTCTAAACCAGGAGGTTAAGCAAGAGGTATTATTCACAAAGAAGAAAAAAACAAAACATTGAACAGGGGTTTACCTTCCAACCTACCAAAATGACTCCAAGAACTGCAGGCCTCACTTTCCTTAATCAAGGTCAACCTTAAGGATTCAGCAATTGAAAAAGAAACTATACTAAAATGCATGCATGGGAGAGTTTAAGGTCTTAAGATAAATACCTGCTGATGACTACAGAGAAGATCCAACTCACGTTTTAAAAAAATATTTTGTGCCCAAAATAACAACATTAGCCATGCTAATTGCTACAACATTATAAAAGCATTTCAAAATGTCAACCCCCTGGATTACTTTTTGTTTAAACTCCCCTCATCACTTCTGTTCCTGATTTAGGTAATGACAGCTCAGACACAGAGGTAAAAAAAAAAAAAAAAAAAAAAAAAAAGACGGTGGGAGCAGTAGGTAAATGTTTTATAAAAATTCACAAGGAGGGGGAAGAGTACATTGCTTTTTTTCATTGCAGACTAAGTCTCTTAAACAAACTAATATACTTTTACACTCTCAGGAAGTAACCGTACACGAATTTCAAAGCAGTGGATTTTCTTAAATATGCCATGGAATTAAGGCAGTGGAGGCTAATTACAAGCATTCTTCACTGAATTAGCGTTTGGTGTGTGGTAAGGCTACGCTCCCCTTGGTCTTGATCCCTAAACTGATCCCATACTTATTCCCCCAGGAGGTCAGAGGTCACTTGGTTAATTAAGGGTCCAATCAGTCTTTAGATAAACTCATCTGAGCTTAATGTTTGCACTCTCTAAGGTTCAGCAGCTCTGCCTGGTACCCCTGAGCTCTGTGTGGACTCTGCTAATCTACCTACAGACAGGGAGCAGGTTAACCCAGCTCAACAGTGCAAAACTGGAACCGCCTTTTCGTTTTGAAGACCTCAGTCAGAGAAGAATTTCTGTAAGCTCTGCCAAATGCAGAGAAATTACTCTAACTTTATGTATTGTACACAGGGTGAGAGTTCAGGGTGGGGGCGTCCTAAACCTCTCAAAGACCTCCAGATTATTGAGAGTAAGTCTTGTTTATCGGGAAAGGAGAAGGTAAGGATTTCAACGTATTTGTTTTCAAAGTTGATCCATGCCACACACACCCAGGGAGCTGAAAAATATGACCACAAAACCACAAAATCTCCAAAACTGTTGCAGATGGATTAAGCATTTCTCTGCAACTTTATAAAAAAAAAATACATTTAAATTAAATGAATATTTTTTTTACCTTTAGAGATCCATATATCACTATTTTTTGAAATTGAAATTTGATATTTTATTGGAAAAGAATGGTTTTAACTGGAGAATGCTGAAACATTATACCTCCTATTAAAATGCATTTATTTAGAGTGAAATAAAACTAAGGGAAACTTTATTAATGCAACTGTCCTGATTAAAAGATCCAACTAATGTTTTTTGTTAACACATTTAAAGTTAGGGACTGTCAATTATTTATATAGGGCTTCCTGTTACACTTGGATTTTAATGCGGCGCATCACAGAAAATATTTCTCTTAGCCATTTTTAATAGTGGGACAGACAAGAACAGTAAGGAGGATGCTGGGTTGTAAAAAATCTCCAAACCTGCAGCAAAGTTTTTTGTCCGATAAGTTTAAGCCATGTTAAAAAAGACACCTATGTAACAGAGTTAACACATCTAGACTCTAACTGTAAAAATGTAGAAACTTGAAATATTTGAATATGATAATGTTTTAGAGCTGACTAATATACTCTTAAATATCAGAATTTAAGCAGGAATATTTTTAGTTTTTGATATTTCCAGATCCACATTAAAATCTAAAATCCAAGAGGTAAAGCTTATACATTAGAGAATTTGAGACTGAGATTAGAGACTGAACTGACATAAACTTATTATTTTATCTAAACAAAGGGAAATGTGTCCTTCTCAATGGGTGATTTTTACCTTTACAGCTTCAAAAGTACTACATGAATTTGATACAGCATCAAAGCCATGGCTGACAAAGAATATTTCTACCACTTGTAATGAAGCATTAAAACAAGAATAAACATACTACATTCTGAATGAAATTCAAACCTTTCGGCAAACAAACAAGTTTTGGAAGACTAATGTGTTGATGCTGGTATGCGATTTCTGATATTTATAAACTTATCTATAAAAAGTTGTATATTTGTTCCAAAAAACAGAACAAATCCAAAGAATATAGTTAGTCCAAAGAAGAAAAAAGGAAGATGCAATGGATAAAAAAAAAATCAATAGGAAAATATAAAAGCTAACTCCTTAATAAGTAACTGGAAAAAATATTTGCCTAATAAAACACTGACAAAAACTGCAAGTAGCGTCTAAAAAAACCTTTCAAAATCACTACCACAAGCAAATGTTTTTCATATCATGGAAATAACATTTAATGAAGGGAAAGAAGCTAATAAATAGTAAAGAACTATATATATAAAAGAAGGATCAAAAAGTGTAGCTAACGATGACATTATCAGTCGGGTTTACGTTTATGCAACACAACACATTTTACAAAGATATTCATTTGAAAAGAAATCGCTCTATAGAAAAAGAACCGTGGAATAAGTTAGAGAATAAAACTTACCTATATGCTTGGTGGAAATGTTTAAGCAAAACCCACTGCTCTCTACTGAGACAGAAAATCTGAACAGTTTTCAGGTCCCTTCGACTGCCAGGGAATCAAAGCTACAAAAAGATGTGAACGTAGCTGAGCAAATAGGATTAAAGATGGCTAAAACCAAATGGCTGGAAGCACAGCGTGCATTAAAGAGGAATTCTCTCAGGAAAGATAATCCCCATATTCGCATTTTAATACACTTCACTCACTCCTGGGTGATTTTTTTTTTTCTTCGATTTCTTTTTTCAGTCAGTTGTAGTAAAACCACAACTGCCTGACTGCCCACACTCGAGTCACCAACATCTATTAATACAACTGGACCCTTCAGACTGGGGCAGTGACGCATACAACTTCCAGGGATGGAAACTTTATACAGAACCAAGCTTGCTAATTAAACATGCTGCCACACTCCACCTCCTTCCTTGGAGAGTCTGCTGCTTACCTTAAGCACCTCCATTGGCACCTGTGCTCCAGCAGGTACACCAGCAGGTACACTGACATTGATGGCAGGGGTCTGGGTCGCTGTGGTTTGCGGGTAGTGGGAGGACTGTTGTCTTTGCTGCTCCCGCCGCTCTTGCTCTTGAAGCTGCTCCCGCATTAGCTGTTGCCGCAGCAGGATGCGTGATGTCATAGCCGAAGAGCTCAGTGGGGGCTTGGAGGAACCATGCTGGTCCGACGGGCAGCTGGGGGGGTGTAAACGAAAGATGTCAAATCAGTGATTCCCAGAGAAAACTGAGAGCCCAACTACAAAGATAAGATGAAGAGAGGCAAAAAGATGGAGAGTTGAAGATGGTATTAGAGGGAGTGTAGAATGAGGTCATGTGGGGAAGAGGAGGTCAAGCAGAGAAAACAGCAAGGAGAGGATAAAAGGAGGGCTGATGTTCACAGAATGATGAAAAAACTGCAGACAGAAAAAAAAAATGTCTGAAAAACCCTTTAAACAAGCTTTTTTTTTTCATTCAGCTCTTCTCCCTGTAGACCAACAGCTGCAACTCCAGGACAAATGTCTGTCTACAGGTAGGAGATTGACCATGTGGTCACCTGGTCAGCCCATACAGTCTGGAGCCCACCACTCTAAAAACAGAGGGAAAAAAAAGCACAGCCCCAACCATCTCCATGAGTCTAGTGGCCATTGTAGACTCCTTCTGTCTCCTGAACAACATCATCCCTCAGGATCTCAAGTGACAGCAGAACATCACCTCCCTCACTAAGAAGGTACAGCAGAGGATATACTTCAGCTTCCAAAGAAAATGATGGTGCACTTCTACTCCACCATCAGTGAGTCCATCCTCTTCACCTCTACCACCATCCGGTCTGCTGATGAAAGCTGTAGGGTCAAGGGGAGGCTGTAGTGTATCGTTTGGTCTGTAGAGAAGTCGCTCTGCAGGCAACTGGCTGCAATTTTCCGTCTTTTCAGGAACTGTACGCCTCCAGGACTTGGAGACGAGTTTGTAAGATTGTAGCTGACCCCTAAACATGGGGAGTGGGCTGTTTTGCCTGGGAATCTCAGTGTCTGACTGTCAGGCCTAATTCTGAATGTTTTGTAGGAGTGTGCCACTGGGAAGAGACACCAAGGCAGACCCAAAACTTGCTGGAGAGATTATATATCCACTCTCACTTGGAAACACCTTGAGATCAACCTATATTGAGCTTGAAAGCGTTTAAAGGGAAGGGATTTTATTATAGTTAAAAAAGAAAACTCTTTTTCTGATTTTGAATTTGTTCTCATATCAAGCCTAAAGGGTTTAGAAAATACATCACAAAAATATCACCACTGCAGTGTCAGAGTGCAATATGTATACTGCAAAGTAACGTTTGGATGGCAGTAATTGTTGCCTAAAAAATCCAGTGTGTAATGGACAACCATTTTACATGCTAATGTGATATTTAGCCAGTTCCACATAGCTTAACAGCAGCAGATGCTTAGACTGGACACAATTAAAGTTGTAATATTTACCAATATTGTTATGCAACCCTTTTTTCCTTTACATGATAACCTAATATTTCATTGCCAGTTTCTAAAAACAATCACTAATAAACTAAGTCAAACCTTAACATAAATGTAGCTATACAAAATACGGAAGAGAGGGTAATACAACTGAAAGGTAAAGAGGCTCATTAAGGGTTTACATACTTTTACTCTGGGAAACTTTGCATACTTATATTTACTTGGATAAAAACGTGGAACATTACCAACAACCTCAATGATAGCTGAAAGAATTTGGGCACCTCTTCCCCTTGGCTGTATGTACAAAGCTAATTTAGAAAATCCATTTCCACAGTGTAGGACTGTGTTAATGTGACTGGATGAATGTGAATTTGTCTTTGTCTACCTGAGTTGTCTACCCTTAGTTCTTATCCCCTATTTCTTCCTCTTTCTTCATCATCTCAATTTTGGTCTTTATGTCCGTTGTATACGATTTTACTCCCTAAAAATTTTCAATAAAGTTTCCAAAAACAATACCGAGCAGAACCTTATGGCAACAGTCAAAATGGTCTTCTTGTGAAAACAAAGCTGTTGGTTCATCATATCGCTCTGAGACATCTATTCTCAGAGCGATGTTGG
>JAUZNJ010030134.1:0-14960 GCA_034780135.1 Jordanella pulchra
TAATAAACTGTTAAACTCTTTCCCTGTTTCCCGAGTGGTGTTCTGCATATGGGTTCGAGCCTTAACCCATCATGACACAAGGTATATTTCTATGGCTCTAATAGTGATAAAGTCTTTTCCAATAAATATTGGAGGTAAATTACTTTAATAATTTTTTTTTACTATTTATTATTTTTTTTACATAGTTTCATTTTCTACTGAGAGTTTTCAGCTTGATTTTATAAAAATCTTTTTGGGTCTATGGAAATTATTCTATATTTACATGCCTACCTTCATATACTTTTTTAAATCTCTGTAGCTGTTTATTTTTTCATTTTTAATCTTTGAGTGTGTTTTATAGATGCATGTGATATGTGTTCTGCTGACATCCTCTGCAGAGCTTTGCTTTCATCCTGCAGCAATGCCTGCTCTGGGGGCATGCCAACCAAGATCAGTACTGATTATAGATGAGTGCCTTATTCAGCCCCTTCAAATAATCCCACCTAACCTTTACAAAGTGTGCATTTGAGCATTAGATGCGTGTGGTGAGTGACACGCTCTAACAAAAGACTCACATGCTCGCGGCAGGCGCAGCAGATGGTCAACCTCTCATTTTGTGCATTACCTCAGGACAGATGTTTGTCTGTGTGGTCATTAGTGATCGCAGCATCAGATAATCACCTGGAGACACACCATAACGTAAACACACACACACACACACAATTAGTGAGTGTTTGATAATTACAGGATGTTTGAGGAACCATCTGGAACACAAACTACGGCAGAGATTAGCAGACTTGCTCAAATGAAAATCATACCCGGTAAAATGTGAAGGTATCAGCAATATGGAGAATGTAAAGAATGAAATTAACTTTTATCATCAGAGCATCAACACTTCTTTAGAGTTTTCTCGTATTTTATTTTGTTGAAAAAGGACCCCCTCTGTACTCCAAACTCTACAAATATTTTATTTTCTCATCCAGAAAACTATTTTTCACAGTTAACATCTGTTTTTCCTTTTCCATTTCTCTAGCCAATACATTTGTGCTCACTTCTTCCTTCTGACACCTTCCCTCACTGCCCTCTCCTTTTGCTTTTCATCTCATCTCTGAAGCCCATTCATTTTTTAGCAGGTCAAACGTACAACTGTTTAGGCCTTTGAATCCTCTGTGTGTGTCTGTGTGTGTACAGTACGGCGTTTGGGTGTGGGTGATGAGACTAATATTGCAGTAGCAATATTGCAGAGAGGTCCTTGAAGGAATGAAAGAGAAGACAGGTTGTGCTTTATTTGATGGTCAGTTTTTTTCCTCCTCTTCAATAACCTCAATTTTCACATCTCTATTCTGCTTCTTCTTCATTTTTTAAGTCTTTCTGAATTCTTGCCTCCACATAAAAAAGATAGTGGAGATTACATTTATAGCTCCATTAACCAGAGGCTGCATATTTTTATTTGCCTTCATGCATCCGTGTGCGTTTTACATATTTGCACCTGTGTGTTTCCAGTGCCTGTGTATCTGCACTACTGACACCTAGGCCAGGGTTAAGAGCAGCTCAGACAAATTAATTATCTCTTCTCTGGAGGAGAGATGACTCACGGTGCCTTCTGGCAGAGCAGAAGCCCAGGAAATATTCCCAGACTATCAGAGACCAAGAGGTTCCTGCTGAATAAAGCAGCTTGGATTTCTTTCCCAGCTAAATCTTCTCATCATATTTTACTTTGACTCTGAATAAGCAAGAGGATTATTTATAAAAACAAATGCCTCTGAAAAAAGTTGAGCATGCATTCTACATTTATAAATCAAAGTGGAGGCGAAGTTTAATGCATATGAACAAGTTTTACTTTTCTGAGACTAAGTTCGATGACAAGAGATCAAGGCGTATTCTGTTTTGCATTGCTGTACTTTGGAAAGAATAGGCTGTTGTAGTGGAAGGTTAAATCTTAAATGATTGTTGTTTTAACTGTGAAACTGACAAGATATGAGGAGATTTCTTTCCAGTTTAAATAAACATGTTACAGCTGGAATGAATAACAACGAAATGAAGGGGTAAATAATTCACACTAGTGCTTAGTGTTCAGTTTTGATACTATTCACTACTGCTAGATGCAAATTCAACCCTAATAAGTGTGGAATTACAACTATTCTGAGTGTCTTTCTGACTCTCTGCTAACTGTTAGCTTTTTCAAAATTGTTATTCTTATTATATCTAGTTTGGGTTATGATGAATATCAAGATTTTTTTATCATCGTTGGATCAGCCAGTGAGGTAATTATATTTAATTGCTTTCCTTGTATTTCAAACCTGGTGAAGGAACCTTATTCTATTTTTTTTTATTCAATCAATAACTTTTTAAGGACTATGAAAATGAGTTTTAATCACTAAAATAAGTACAACAAGGCTAAATAATTACTCAATTACTACATACTACAATTAGTATGCAGTATTTATTAAATTAAAAAGTGTGTACCACTGACAGTCACCATCTAAAGGATTAATTGGCTGTTGCCATTAAAAAAATGGCCATAGCTGCTGAAATTTAACTTTAAATCATGCAATAAGAAAAAGAAAAGTTATTAAAAATTGCAGCCTTACAAACAAATCGTTTAATTTGATCAGCTTTGTCCTGTGTTGTTGTGTTGGTTGTATGCGTAGAGTTGACGGATACTGTGATGTATATAAACTATACAAGCCTGCCTTTTTCCTCCACAGAAAAATTAGGAGATAAGTGGGAAAAATTACTGATCAGGAGCTTGGAAGGAGATAACAATAAAAGTCATGAGTCTCCCAAGGTACAAAACCAATCATAACTAGCTCTGCAAATATCTACTGAAGATCACCAATCATATTGAACCGTTCTGCTGCCACGATCAAGGATCAACCCAGTACAAGAAATATGAATAAATCTACTCAAACTACATTCCAGGACACCAACCCTTCTTATGACCTTTTCCCTAAGCTACCAGACTAAATGTTATAACAAAGAACTTCGGACCTTGTAAAAATATCAGAAAGGGCAGAAAGGACATAAACAGGAAAGCAAACTTTGCTGAATATTACATTTGCTCTCCAGCCATAAATTTGCACATTTTTACAGTAGCACAGAAAACAAACTAATGTTAGAGCAACCAACCCAACTTTAGCCCAATGGGACCCTACCTTTCTAGGAATATCAGTGCAAAGAGCCTTAAGGTCCTGCTGTGGTGTTTTCTGTAATTTAATTCCACATTATCCACTGTCTCTACAATACATTTGATTTTCTTTTGGATGGATTGTTAAAGCATATCTATAGGACCATACATGGTGTCTGTACATTAAGCCTGTCCTGTAACATCCTTGTTACAGGACAGGCCTTGTTATGTGATGAAGGGCGGGGCCTAATAACCACAGGATGCAGTGCAGTATCGTCGATCGTTCAGCTGTATCGTTCATGCTTAATCTTGACTGACAGATTACATGCATAACAGGCAGAAATGTCACTGATTGTGTTTGTCTAACTAGTCATTATCAATATTTTAATCTAGTCCTCTTATTGACAACTGTCTTGTTGTCATTAAAAGAAAACTTTGTTAAGAAAATCTTTCCCACAATGTCATGGTTGACAAAAATAACACTGATGCTCAGTCTGCACTGAGGAAACTTCCTTTGCCAATGCATAAACAAGAGTGTAATACTAATTAATACAAAAAAATTTAAATGATTAGACCCTAAACTTAAAAAAAACATCTGTACAAAACCTTTGGTATTTTACTAAATGATGAAGCAAAACATTAATGTTTCTGCTGCCTTAGCAATATTCTTGTGCTCATAAAACTCCAGATTTTCCTTCTTACCCCTAACCGATATCTCTGACCAAAAATAGCTGGTGAGAAAGTCAGAGTAAGGGTCAAGGATTCACAGAGATAAAATAGGTATGACTGAGCAGTTACATTTTTAAACCTTTGTGCATCTAAACTTATATCATTTATTCAGTATTTCACTTAAGGGGGACAAAAACCCAATGCAACAGAGCAGACATACATGTTGCATTATAATAAAATTGCATGTATTACCATATTCACTCATTCTAGCATGCTCTCATATTTATGTATAAGGCAAATAGGACCTACTAGGACATTTCAAGGGTTGGTCAAGCATCAGAAGAGATAAATCAAATTATAACAGTTTTACCTCCACCAGCCTCAAGAGCCACTGTAACACTAATAATTCATGCTGTTTGCTTCAACCAGCTTTCACGTCAGCCGCCATGGAAAAAACAAGCAGCTGCAATTACCATGAGATGCAGAGCTCCTATGTTTAGCAGACGGAAGATGCCAAGCGCTCGGCTTAGGTTAGTGCTGTGCAGAAATGTCCTGGCTGCATGCTGTAAGGATAGCAGGATCACAGTGGTCTGCAAGCAGCCTCCAGCTACCAGCCACCAGGCCTTGGCAAAGCCTTTGTATACGGGCAGGGTGCCTGACTCTGCTGTCTGTTTGTGTATCTATGTTTGCAGTGATTGCATTTCTGCTTCTTTTTTTTTTTTTTTTTTTTTGTACAAGTCTGTTTGGTGGCCTTCTTACCCTTACTGTGAGGTATATTCTGAACCCTGTGGTACAGGATTAGTCATAACAGAGAATCGGGAGACACTGAAACAGCAGGAGGGGAAGGAAAAGAAGGAGAGAAACAGCACATAGATGAAAAGCAATGTGTGGGTGGATTGTGAGCATGCAAGTGTATATGCATGGCATGGGTACTCATCAGGTTCCCTAAGATTCCCCTTCTTTTCCACTTCCATAAAACCCAGAGGCAGAGAGTATAAACACAAACTCTGTGAGATTCTGCTTCTGTCTGCCTCTTTTTGTTTCTCTATCTGTCACTCTTCTGGAGTCAGGTTAGCAGAGTATCTGTTTGTAATTGTTACCCATGCAACACTTCTCTTGTCAAAAGAGACACGATGTACAGTTGAAACATTTCATCTCTTGTATTTTAGCAGCTAACTGCTTGACATGTAAGACTATTAAACCCGTTTTAAACTTTTTACAAAACATGGAGTAATATAATCAAAAACAGAAACTTTATTTTAAACTCCTGAGTAAAAACTTTGTGGCACAACGGTCTTCAACCCTGGTGCTCAGGACCAACTGCCCTACATGTTTTAGATGTATCTCTGCTCCAGGACAACTGGATTAAATGATTGCATTCCCTGCTTTACAGTCATCAGTGACTGTAGAGGCCTGTTAATCACCTTTCTTTCTTGAAGTCCGGTGCTTGGGGGCAGAGAAATATCTAAAATCCTGTCAACAAGGTTTGAAGACCCTTCTGTAGAAACAGCACTGTAGTTATGCTGTTGCTCATTAAATGCTTCTTCTTTGCAAACTAGTCCAAGTTTATTCAGTTAGATGAAGATTGTGAGTGTGACATGCTCTAATAACAAAAGAACCTCTGGTAGTTTTCAAGGACTGCTGTACTCACAGGTGTATTAAAATAACATTACAAGAAATTCAGAAAGAGAAGGAGCAGTTTTACCATAGTTTAATTATGAAGTGAAATTTTACATTTCATTGCTGATGAGATGTGAAAGAGCATGAAGATTATGAGAAAGGTGAAAGTGAAAATTCAGGGTGGGAAAAGTTTGTGGTTTCTAGTTAACTGGACCTAAAAATCTAACATGGTTGCTTTACTTTTACAACATGTCAGTAGGTCTCTACTATCCACCAGACTACTTAATCACTGGGGTATGCTAATTTACAGAAGTTCTTGCAATCCTCAAAAGCTACATAAGCTAAAAAAAACTGAGATTTTATTCTTTTCATTAACAGAACCTACCTTCTCACAATCTCAAGGGTAAACTGGAGAACAGGTGTTTGGCTCCATGTGTCTATGGAGATTTCTTTGGTTCTCAAGTGGCTGATCTCAAAAAACCCCTGATGTAACAGCATTTAAACCAGTGTTTCATGTTGGGCTTCAAGCATAAAAACCTTTGTCAAGTCTATGAGCATGCTGTAACGTCTTGCTATGGCGACCACTGAATGAGGGACAGCCAAGGGGACACATATGGCCCGTAATTAACTCTATCTCTCCATCAATGTTTACCTTCTTCTCTGCTACACAAGCATCCCGGCAAGCATAATGGTACCATCACTGCGCGTCACTATGGGGAAGGTCAATTAGCATAACATGGTTAGTATGTATTCAAATGGTCTGTTTTAATCATTGATGACATTCATTTAGTTTGAAAGGCAATATACATCCCATTTAAAACACTTTATTTGTAGTTCATGTAAACTTTCTTCTTCCAGGCAGGCCACCCACTATGTATGTTTTCAGAAAAGCTGAATTACTCCTTTCACAGAATGAGGAAAGAAAAATCTATGAGCTTTGCACATGTAGCTGAATGTGGGCGAGTGTTTGCATTTATGCAGAGACATGTGAAAAACAGCAGTGTGTGATTTATGCAAATGAGTGTCACCGGCCGAGAAGGGAGAAGGCAGAATTCCCAGGCCTGATGAGTGGCTTAATGATTCATCAGCCCAGGCTGAGGCAGGCATCAATAATGGATGACAGAGTGGGTCATGCAGGATTGCTCGCCCCTTGATTAAAGCGCTCCACTGCTAAACGCCTCACTTCCTCCCTTTTCTTACCTTCAGTCCATGGGGATAAATACAGGAGATGTGCTGCATGTGCACGCTATTGCACGCTTGCACATCTGGTCGCACACACACACAGCTCTTCCTCAATCTCTCTCTGTGCAGCCTAATGTCATCTCACCTCTCACACGCTTAATAGGCTCTCATCCCTTCCTCATCTCCTTACCCTGTTTCTTCAGCCTTAATCCAATCATATTAAATATGAGACAGCAATAGGAGAGCAGTAGAACAGGAAGAAACTGGGGAAAGGAGAACACGAAATCCATTTGGTTTAAACAGAAAAGGGACATTTCTTGTTGGAGATGAGACAGAAACATAAATGTTCCTGGACTCCTCTTCTCACACAGACTGGAAAGAGGTATTCTCTCTCTGTGTCAAGCTGTAAGCTATATGTGGCTGTTAGTGCGACAGGACAAATCTCTGTCTATTAGGAGACATAAACCTCTAAACCCTGAGCTATACAGTCATACATACTAATATTCCTATGCAGACAGTTAGAGATAAGTTAAAATGATGGTAAAGTATCCAGAAAGAGAAAGTGTGTTGTTGGGAACAAAGAAATGGAAAGAGACAGTTTTTAGAAAGACAGGATGTTAAGATCTGAGAAAATCCCTAAACAACACCTGGTCTCACCTGCTACAAAGTTGCAGGAAAGCAAAACAAAAAGGTTCTCCAAAGTTGCAGAAAACTCATAGGACCCGCTTATGTGTGACTACAAACAGTTAATTTCATCTTCAGAGGTATCATTAGTCATCCATGCACTCGTGCTGTAATATGCCTGGAACAAGATCACTCACTCTTATTGGACACACTGGTGTTATCCCCCCGATATAGCACAAATGAACCACACAAAGAGAACAAGCACACATGTACAAATGCTCACCCGCACAGTACCGGAAGGCTTCAAAAGAATCTGCAATCATAAAAGCTTGAAAGGGAGCAATCATTCCTCAATTCACTGGCATCAGCAACATATCACTCGCTCTCATCCATCCTCACTCCTCATCTGTTAGTTTCCTAGTTACTGGGACTTAGACAAGCTGCAACAGAATTGTGTGTAATCTTTATTTATATTAAATCTGCTTTTGAAAGCTCTCTTTCATAAACTGATTAACTGTATTTTATTAATCAGACTATCACTCTAAAGTCATCATGCTAAAATTGTAGTTCATATAGGGCTGGTTCTTTTGGCTCATTTTCCTTCAGGCTGTTCAATTAACATTTTTCAATTTAAAAAGAAAACAGTTTCTAGTTTTAATAGTAAAATGGCATTTGATATTTAGTCTGTATAATGGTTTTAGAATTAGCTAAAAGAAAAGCTATTATGTCACCATGAAGAACATAGGTTTTTTGATTGTTAGGCTGGTTATTCTAGTAACTGAAATGGGAATGTGTCAACCACGAAAATCCGCCGAATGTTAAACATAGTTACATTCAGGACTTCATAATTGCACAAGAAAGGTGAGTCAAGGAAGTTTTTGTTTTGTTCCAAAAATTGTTGCTTGTGAAATTCTTATCTCATTACAAATACATATGTATGTAAAAATAGCACTGAGAAAATATGATTGAAATTAAAATTACACTGCTCAAATGTGGTTAAAATTCAGTCTTATGTGGTTTTATTCATTTGATTCAATAATAAAACAGATTAAAGGGGATGAAACCATTAAAAGTGTATTAAAGGATGTTATTTTTAAAGCGTATCTTTAAATTCAAGCATGTATCTTTACATGCTATGTTCTTACCACATCATAGCATGAATTAATGAAAGAATTTATGACATGTGTATAATACAGATTTTGAGCAGAACTGGTTCTTGGTGGAGTTTGTATTGTTTTCTCTTTTTTTTACTCATGCTTATTTCAGATTTTTCATTATTAATGATAAATCGATATCCACTGTTACTTTTGTAACAAGGACCTATTCTTACTTGCTGTGTCTGATCCGTTCAGCAACCACCTTTTCTTTGGTAACAATTTCATATTAAATGCTCTAACACACTTAGAAATATCTAATCTAAAGATCATCCTTCATCTATAAAATACACTATTTTGCAAAAGTATACATTCACTTGCATTGACTCACATATTAGCTTCAGTGACATCCCAGTCTAATCCACTGGCGTGGAAGGTTGTCCACAAGGTTTAAGTGCGCTTATGTACATTTTTGACCTCTCAGTCTCTGCTCTAATTCATCCCCAAGATCTTCTATCGGGTTAAGGTCAGGACTCTGCAGGCCAGTCAAGTGCATCCACACCAGACTATGCCATGCATGCCTTTATGGACCTTGCTTTGTGTACTGACCTTTGAGTATTTAGTGAGAAAATATCACAACTGTATTAATTGCACAGTTATCATCCTCTCAAAGTTCCACACTGGTATTCCCCGAGCTTCTGGGAGTGACCAATTCTTTCACAAACATTTGTAACAAAGGCCTGCATGCCTATAGGTGCTTCATTTTATACACCAGTGGCCATGCAAGTGATAGGAAAACCTGATTCCAACAATTTAGATGGGTGAGTAAATACTTTTGAGTTTAACAAATCGTTTGGTATTACTCCTCCAGTCAATTCAGGCATTTCTTGTTCAAGGCAGTTTGCCAAAAAACTCCTCAGATAACAACAGGGTTTGCTAGATGGGACCAGCCCAGCTGTAGGCTTCCCTGTCCGTTTTACAGCTCTGTTCAAGGCAGCAGTAATTTTCTTCACTTCAGAAAAATAGTGCTAACGGATGTCCAGTGTCACAGCGTTTCTGCAACCTAGCAGCAATGCAAAGTTTTACCATATTGACACTGTTTTATTCAACCTGCCATCTACCTAAATTTTTTATAATTGAAGTTGGTAAAATAAATGACCCCAGGCTTCCCTTTTAGTGTCACTTCCTATTGACTTTAAATGAAATTTCAACAAAGAAATATACCTGTTGTGGGGTACTACGGATGTATAAAAATACTGCCCATTTTTTATTTTATTTGATGTAAAAAGTGTGTCACATACACCTAACTGAGTGAGATGTCTGCAGCATTCTTGTTTAGCATGATTTGATCTGCCTGCATATTTCCTTAACACCTCACCAACATCTCAATGAAGATATAAAAGGCGTTTTGCTTTAAATGGTGAGATGAGTGTCTATTTTCTATTATCTAGACTTTAAATGAACTGAGTAAAATTGTCCTTCAAATATTCATACACTAATATGTAATACGAGCATTAAGTAGATATGGAGCTTGTTAGATATTTTCTAAAGGACATTGAAACATTTTTTTATGTGTAATGAAGAAAGCCTCTGGGTTTATGTAGGTGAGAAAAGAAAAAAATATTTCAACTGCTAACACTAATACAAGTAATTGAAGTACTAAAAACTGGGCAAGGTTTATTAGATGCTAATTACACAAATGAAATTGTTATTTGGATAAATCTCATATAATAGTTTATTCCATTTGATTAAAAAATCTTACATTTCTTGTCAACTATCAAGGATAATTTTAAATATTTGCTTTTATCTAAATATGTTATATAAAAGTGGACTGTTCATGATATTCCAATTGTCTTACATTCATAAAGCTTATATTTATAGGACGTCCAACTGATAGTCACAATATAATGGATTGACACATTTCCAATTATGCAACACACTTTCCATTTTCAGTTGGTAAGGTGTCCAGAGTCTGGGGTTTTATTTTTTACCTAATCCTACTCCACAACCTTATCCCTGACTGCTTTGCTATGTTCCTTGGTCTTCATAAGGCTGGGTTTTTACTTTTTTATTTATTTATTTTACTAATGTGTGTAACCAAATTGCACACTGGTTGGTTGATTTGGTTAATAGCAGTGGAATTTATTTCTGGCTATTAGAGCAAATAATATGCACACTACTATTCTCAGACCTTTTTTTAATATAAAACATGAAGCAATTGCTAATTTTTCTTTCACATAATAAAAGTGTTTCCTTGTGTTGGTCTGTCACAAAAAATCCAAGTGAAAAACAACAAGGAACACTTCAGCATAACATTCAACAGCATTTTTGTAAAAACTATGGAAAACAAAAAGAAACAAAGTAAAAGAGATGTTTTACAGAGTGTCAGTGAGGAAGAGCTAAATATTTCCTAATAATTTTGCCAACCATTACTTTAAACTACTTTCATCAGACACTGACAGAATAAACTTTGATCACAGGTGAGAGAGTGACTGACAGGGTGTTAGTGGCAAATTTGATGCATGCAAGATAACTCAACAATGCTGTAAATCCCTTTACTATATCTACGCAGGGTTTTCAATTGTGTCTGTTATTTAAATGTCAAGAGTGAATGCTCCATATACTTCCTTTTTTATCTACCAGCTGGGAGAGGAAACGTTTAATACTTGAGGTGACATTTACCGCGAACGAAAAGAGGCTCGATAGGCACTCTGATGGAAGGACACATAACTGACAAGTGCTTTTAGCCCACTAAAGAGAAAAAAGGATAGGAATCAGAAAATGGGAGGAATTCAAAACATTATAACAGGGTACCAGAAAAAGAAAAAAAAAATATCTCAAAGAAATTGAATGTTTTGGGTGAAAGAGAAAAAGAGTGAAAGGATAATAAATGATCAAATCCCACTAATCTATTTCTGCAAAGTTCTTAGTCATTCAGCCTCTTTGGAGAGTTAGTGTTCAGTCAGTGTAAAAAGTGGACTCCACGTTCCCTGTACAATTCATAAAATGAACAATGATAAAAAGTTAACCTAAACTTGCATTGGTCCCACCATCCTTAAGGGAATAAATGGTAACACCTTAAACTTTAAAGAGGAAACAAAAGGTCACAGTCATTGGAGTAGTGATGGGATTTGCAAGAACACATTTCCTACCTTTATGAATATATCAAGCACTCTTCTTCAGTAAGTTGAAATATCTCCTGATATCTTCTCTTTGTTTTTCTTTAAGCCATATAAAGTAAAATGCCTTAACTTATCCTCCCTAAACCAGACTGCCAACTCATATTGTGTCAATATGGCACGAACATGGGATCATACATGAGAGAGGAGGTCATGGATGTCCAGTTGTTGACATATCTTGAATGTGTCACAAGCATAATTCAGTTGTCCAGTGCATCATTAACTCTGAGAAAACAAGTTAACCCTGTTGAATTGAGAAGAGAAATAGAGAGGGGGATAAAGGCAGCGAAGGGTGGCAAGTCCTGCACTCTGGCCCATGTGGCCTTGCATTATGATGGACAGGGAATTAAAGTTTGATCACCTGCTGAGTGATTGCCTAGTCAGGCCTTACGACAAACCATAAATTTATGATTTGGGCAAAAGAGAGGGGCAATTTGTGGATGCTCTGGATCTGCTGTTTCCCCCTATATAAAAGCAGTCCTGTCGTTTTTAGTGTAAAAATGGATGTATTGATGTATTGATTTAACTTTTTATACATTTGAATGCATTATTCTTAGTCTCCATCTATTCTCAAATAGTGCTGAACTGCTACCTCATTTTTAATTGAAACTATGCAGCATAAACTCATTTAGAGTTGATTTATGGCCATGTACAACTCTGTTTAACAAAAAAAGAAATAAACTGCAACAATCACTTGCATTGTGTAAATGTAAAAATTGTTTAATATCTTACCATTTATTTTAGAATTCAAAAAGAATGCTTTTTACATAGATCCAAAAGTGAGAAAACATTTTGTCTAGAATTTTAGGAAGAAATCAAGTCCTTTCAATTTTGAAGTATGCTACGTGTTGTGTGAAACAGTTTTGTATAGTGAGTCTGTGCACTGGGATGGATAATGTAAAAGTCATGTTTTCCATCCATCCCACCATCTTCTGTTGCTTATTCGCCAGGGTCATGGAGGCTGTTGCAAAAGGTAGGGTGCACCCTGGACTGGTCGCCACTCCATTGCAACACATAGAGATACATCATCACACTCACTCCTAAGTGCAATTTAAGTCATCAGCTATTCTGATGTGTGTTTTTGGACTGTTAGAGGAAGCCTGGGTGTTCATGCTTGGCACAGAACCCACACATACAGACGAAGAACATGCAAACTCCAGGCAGGAAAACCTGTAGCCAGGAACTGAACACAGGACCTTCTTCCTGCACGGAAACAGCTTCAGACTTCTCCACTGTGCAGCACTGTATATCTTTATTTTAAAGACATAGTCTTTTTTTTTTTCATCAATAATTTAACAAGATGTTTCTGATCCATAGCGCTACAATAGTTGACATTATGTCTTATTAAATTTAAGACCACTTAAACAGATAAACAGTTAGTTTACAACCAAGTTAAGCTGTTTCCATTATTTATTCAGTTTTAGTTTCAATTTTTTTGGTTTGAATTATAAAAGCTCAGACTCATGGAAAAACTGTGGGTTTGATGCTTGTTAGGTTTAGTTTTACCTGATAGAGTCAGATTTAGTTTCATTAGGTACATTTTTGTGTTGGTTATTTTGTTATTACAGATTTTAAAAGTTTGTGTGGCTGAGGCAAATCCCTTAGCAAGTCAAAAGTTTGCATGAAGTCAGCCACACTTAGTGCAACAACTTCTTTTAAACATTAGCGTTAAACATTGTGCCGCATGCCTTTTGTGCAACAAAAAGCTTCATAAACAAGGCCCCAGAGCAGTCTCACTTTTTCTTGTAGCTACTAGTTTTTTATGTAAAGCTAGTGGACTGTAATCTCTTTCATGTATTTTCTTCTTCATTTTTCATTGCTTTATGCTGCTCATTCCGCAGGAAGAGAGATTACGACTTGGTTGCAGAGCCTGTCTCCCAGCCTGCTCCAGGTTCTGCTCCAGGTGTGATTGGTTGATGTGTCGTGTAAAGCTACTAAAAATTTCCCAACGTCACATGTCAAAGTCAGACAACTCAAAACCTTTAGCGCCCCACGCACAAAAGGCTTCAAAACATGCCAGAGGACCTTTTGATGGCCCTTGATGCACATCCAGCATAGACTGTACATGTAAACTGGCCCACCTGACGTCCAAAACATTGTTGGGTGTGACAACGAAGTTGTTGTTTTTCTATGGTTTGACAAAATAGTTTGATAAACATGTCTTTTGTATTTGGCCCAAGCCTCTGTCGTTTTTTTAGGTGCAATCCCTTATATTATTTACTATGAACAACTTTTCCGATGTTTCTGTGCAATAAATTTCTAGCCAGAGAAGGTAGTTTCTTCCTCAAATTACAAAAAATAGTTTATTCTGCCATCACCATCTGTCCTTAAAAAAATTCTAAAGACAGGGAGACAAGGAGAAAGGAGGCCTCGGGAGAGTAGGGAAACACAGACACCTGCCTTTCTCATCCTTGCTTGGAAATGTAACAAAGAAATGTAAATTAGAAAATAAGGAAACTATGTTCACAATATATAATGCATTTAAGCTTTTCTGCTGTTCTCTTTCTAACTTTTTAACTCATTTGACCTGGAAATGTTTCTTCTTTTTTTTGTATCGATGATTCACCATTTCTCAACTCAAAAGATAAGTGACCTTCTATCAAGTGGCACAATATATAAATGGCACATTTTAATTCTCACACAGTTTTTTGTCACTCAAGACTGATGTTGTTACACTGAAAATTTAATCATTTGACAGTTTTGGCTCCTCTATCTGTAGTTCTCGCCTCACTCTCACACACAAGCCCTTTTCTGAGCACCAGGGACCTGCATAGTATATCCTGAAAAAAGAAAATTGCTGTCTGCTCTGCAGTAGGTAGTTTTGTATGCAGTCAATAAAACAAGGTTCTCTGCTGGAGATGCATTCTCACAATTCTTCAGAGTAGCATCTGGGATAAGTTCACAAGAAGCCGCTGTGTTTTGTTTACTATTTGTTGAGAACGGCAGCTAAGGCTCCCTGATGACTTTCTTCTTGTGCTTCTATCAATATCACATAAATCTGGACAAATTTAAAATATCACAAGGTTTTGGGAAGGCAACATTAGAACAGGGGAAACAATGTGAAGCAGCAGCTCCTGTCAGATTGCACACTCACTCCTTCAATCCTCCAGAGGATTTCTAGCTGTATTCACCTTTAGTCTTACTCGCTCAAAATTCAGGCTATTCGCTTCATAGCATGCCATTCAATCAATCTGTAAGATGTACAGAAAAAATTCCACTTTGTGTTCACATATGTGGCCATCTTGAAACTGTTCACACAAATGTCAGGTCTACCTTGTATTTTTGATAATGGTTTTACTTAATCTGCTGTGATACTAATTCAAAATGGAAGGGTACCTAAAATACACGGTATGTGTAATTGTAAGGAAAGTGCATTCTGTGAAACATCCTGTCCTGACTCTTATCAAATTCAAAATCAAATTTTATTTGTATAGCACATTTCAGCATCAAGGCATTTCAAAGTGCTTTACATAATTAAAATAAAAA
>JAUZNJ010030135.1:0-10678 GCA_034780135.1 Jordanella pulchra
AACTAACTAACTAACTAACTAACTACATTAAAGGGCACCTATTATGTCTCTGGTAATACATAAGAAACTATTGTAACTCTTACTCTAGGATTATTCCTCATTCCTTTTCCCCATGATGGGGACAGGAGCTCAGCAGCCCAGACTTTTGAATCCAAACAACTCCTCTGTTTGGCTAAATGTAATGATTTGCATCACATACTTTGTGGCCCTATGTTGGCATTGCATATAACTGCACCAATGGCAATTTCTCTGAATACTAGCGAGGATAAACCTTCCCTGTAAGTTTAATTAAAAATAATAATTGGTAAAAAATGCATTGTTAAATTTTTAGAAATGTAGTCATTAAACTGAATAAAATTGACACTAAAATACTATTTATTTCATTCATAGTAACACATATCTCTGAGAAAAGTGTTTTTTTTTCCTTATGCAAAATATGAAAGTTGAAATAATGAAGAAAAAATTAAAGCTTTGAATCACTGATTGAAATGAATACAAAGTTAGTGTTGTGACCCTACTGGTCCTTGACCAACAACTGCAGAAATTAAACTAAGCAACGGACATTTATTTCAAAAGGCTTAAATACATAAAATCTTCACTTTACCAAAGACAAAAGCATCTCCGCTGGTTGATGATGTTGCTTAGAATATTATGAAACCTGTGGTTTATTGATTGTGAAGATGTAATTGTTTAGGCAATGAGCTGACACTGATGTTCCCACAGTTCCAGTAAAATATGGAATCCTCTTTTATTTGGCAATTAAACATTGTGTACTGTATTTAAACAGTAAGGGATGCGATTTGTCCCTTATTTTTATAAATGTACGATGCACATATCTGTCAAACTTACATCAGCACTAAATCTAAACTAGAATTTACAAAATAAATCGCATGAACTACTAACGCCAACTAAATTGTTTCAAATCAGCTGCTTTCATGGTTGCCTAGAGATGGACTGATTTTACCTACACTGTCCTCTGTCATCCATGTTTTCACCCAATACTCCAGCACAACAGGCTGTTCATGGCTCTGAAGTCAGCGGGACAGAAACCCCACAGACCCGGAGAAAACCATAATTCCAAGCATCAGTCATACCATGAGCATCTCCTGAGACTGATATTAAATACTATGAATATTGTGGAACCATTAATTGTTTGTGGATTTAATGATAATTTATTTAAAGTTCTGTATATTGGCCAATATAAATGGGTATTTAAAGAGTGCATCACAATAACTAGGAGTAAAAAAAAAAACAATACAAGCAAACACATATTGCTAAAATATGGTATTGATATAACATTTCCTAGTTTTAAAACATGTTTTTAGCTTCTTTTGAGCATATTTTATTTTCTAACTGTAACATATCATTATTCAGAGATAAAAGAATGGAAATTTATTAAAGAAGTTTAATGTCATGTAGAAAATAGATGAGTTTAGAATGTATTTAAATAGCTTTTAATCACACACTAATTACAAATAGCTTCCCTTTGGTGCTAGTGCAATGTATCATGAAGTAGTTAACTGTGCAATAACTGTCATGCGCATAGAGCACTTTATTATTATTTACTTATTGTTTGGTATATCACTTTATATGCAGTCGGGTTTTACAATGAATTGTCCATTTCTAACGGAGGATTTTAAGCTTTATTTGTACAAATTGCTTTCTTGATCACCTCTGCATTAAAAGCTGTAACATGAAATAAATCACACTACTAGGATCGAAAATGACAGTTGGATGGACTCAGGCCATGGATCTCCACTATTATTATTCATAAAAGGTGCCAACTCTATAAGATGCCAGTATTATTTTGTGGATCAAAAGCAGAAAAGTTGGGAACCTGGGCTCTACATTACAGTTATAGTGTTGAAACTCTGCATATAGGCAGAGTTGGAGAAAGGGAAGATTTGTAATAGGCCTGTAGTTCAGCTATAGCAGCTTGTCAAAGTTTCTTTTCATAAACAGCGATTCGATAATTGTTGTTTTTAGGCCCTGTGGGAAAACATCTGATTAAAGTGAAATGTTTATTATTTGAGTTAAACCAGGCGGTATGACAGACAAAGTGTTCTGAAGGAAAGCTGTGTGTGAAATATGGAGACAAAGGCATTTTTCACACTTAGCTGATAGTATTGTTTATTTAAATATATTTATTTAGTCACCAGGGCAGAGACAGCCGAGCACTATGTTTAGCTCACTTCTTTCTGCTCACCTGCTTAGAGAAGGCTCGGAGTCTCGATAGAGCTTCAAGACAGAAGGTATCAAAGTGGGCGGTTTAATAAAGGATATGTCTAACTGTGATAATAAGACAATTCAGCATTGTAATGGTCTCAAATAATGTTGCTGTTATCCACCCCAATGTCACACTAAGTTTTAAAATATAAATGTCCAATAAGTGAATATTTATACACCGGAAGTCGGTCCCAACAGAAATTGAATTCTGATTTATATTAAATCCACTCACCTTAGGTTTAAGTTCCTCATCCATCAATGTCAGGATTAGGTTTAACCCACTAATGAATCCCCAAAGTTACTCAGTAAAATTACTCTGGTCGGTGTAGTGATTTCTAGAAGTTATCCTGAGTCTGTCACACAGTTAAGCTAAGAAAGGCATCAAAAATGGTGTGGCCTTTTCTGCAAGAGCCTGCAGATGTTAGAGTGAAAATGCTTATTATGTTTTACACTGCATTTTTAATATGGATTCATGGATTTCTGAGCATCACTGCTTTCCCCAGAGTCTATAATTTATCTTGGTAACATTTTAGCCACAGAACATCATATGATACAACAAGAACAAATTGTTTGTGCTTTATTTTGTTTTTATGATGAAGGCAAACTTTGATTTGATGTTACATGTTACCATTAAAGCTCAAATGCCCATCAGATCAGTCATAATTTCTGCAGAGCATTATCTCACCATTGAGGAGACTCAGTCTATCTGTTGTTCACAACAATAGGGTTCATATCCAGACTTAAATCCTCATGTAGCCTTTTTTTTCTCTTCAATCACTGAATTAGGCTTTGTTCTATTATATATTCTACAAAGAAGTTTTGCAGACAGGAAAGCTGCATAAACATTTGTAGAGTAATTTAATTAACCCAACCTCCTGCCACCTCAGCTTCCTGGTGTTACCCTGTCACAAATCCTCACTGCAGGTATCAGAGAAGGCAATAATTGAGTTAGTGTCACGTTTTATATTTCAGGTAATATCTATTCATATATTTTCAGGTTTCCACTCATAATTGGAAACAAAGATGGCAATCATATTCAGTGCTCTTCACTAAATAAAGGCTGTTATGTTTTATTTTTTTAGTGGCTTTTAGGGGTTCCTATCTGATTAAATTGCATTTCTATGTCTTCTTGTCAATACGCCTCGTGCAGCTATTTCACAAGGAGCCTTAGGTACAGAAAAATATTAATTTTAGCTGCACATCTTTTTCATATTAAGACATAAAGTTTCACTTCTTCGATAATATCAACTGCATGTTGAATTAAGCCAATGAATGTTTTGTTTGTAAAGGTTAAACATTTTCTGCTACAGCATGTCCTTGTTACACCCGCTGGGTTACAGACATTAAACACATCATTTATTGATATTTTTTTAATTAAATTAGTGTTGGGAATGTAAATTTAATTCTGTATCCATTCAAATTGATGCAGTAGCTAGTCATGTCTGCAATGCTAAATCTTCATATTTTGCAGCAGGAGCAGAATTGCCATTTTGTGTGAAATATGTTTTTATAATCTCCACATTAATATTTTAAGTTCCATTAGTGAGAAATGCGTACATTGAAGCTGCTTATTTCTTCCCTGTGATGTAGTGATATTACTGTAGTTAACATGGTGAATTGTGTTTTCTGCGTTCTACTGATGATGGCTTTTTATAATGCTGGGTTCTGGGCTGACTTCACTCAGAGTAGAGCTAGTTTGTTGACACCGATCAGAGACCAATGAGTTCTTCTCCTTCTTATTCTTGGGATCAGTGGCGGGTGGCGGTAAATGTTAAGAGACAGTACCGCCATCTTCTGTGACTGGACTGTGGACCAAAGTATCTGACCAACTGAATTTATATTCTTGTAAATCCCCCTGGTCCCCTTAAAATGTATAAATCCCATTGAGCTTTTTTTAGTGATGCCATTTCCTCATCTGCAAATTTAGGTATTTGTTATCAACAAAGGCCTACTATAGAAGCCTGTACCATTATGAACTTAATAACTTTCTATGTGGAAATGTTACTGTTCGATGTCTTTTGACAACACTGGTGAAACTCATCTATACTAAGCTACTATGTACACATAGAAAGGAAATGTCAGGGGAAAAAAAACCTATAAAATGATGCAATGATATCACAGTTTGTTTAGTTTGTCATGGTTGTTACGTTTGAAAGGTAAAGTTTTTATTTAGAGAGGAATGAGGTCAAATTAGCTTCAAAACTAATTTAGAGCGGCTGGAATGTGTTCAAATCAATTCACAATGCAAATCCAATGCTTATTTAAAAATCAATAACCCTTTAGGTAATTGTAACTTAACCTCATGTGATTGTTTATGGGGAAATATTTAAGGGTGAGCACCCCTTAAGCTAGGATTTCGTTTTGTTAAGACAATAGAGTTAGTATTTAGCTGGCATGTGGCAACTTGTTTTTAAAGGGACTTTTTTGTCATATTTTGGATATTATATATAGGGAGCATATCAGTAAACACATAAAGTTAACAATATATGAGTGTTTAAACTCTTTTTTGAATAAGGTTTGTTTGTTTTAACAGCTCAAAACGTGCCAGCATTCGGTTGGCCACCACAGGGTCACTATTACCTTCTTGTGAGCTTGCCTTTCACAATAGTAATACACAAAATGATCAGAAACCATCAAATATCCAAACTGTTTAGCTGGAAATTTTTCCCTAACTTTGCCAGACTTGCAACCTCTGTTGATCCCAATTTGGAAAGCTAGTATTATGACTGGATGGTCTCCAAGATATACCTATAAACTCAGAAATAAAAGGTTGCAGGATAAATCTGATTCTGCAATTAGCCAGCTGGTCCATTTAGCTTTTGAGCAGTCAGAAGGCTCTGATCCTTTCCATTCAGGGGATTTGCCCAGTGTGACTCTCCTGAGATACAGAGTCCTGGCAAAGAGGATGAAGGTAGGATTGAGTACATCCTTCATATCAAGCACAGCCGGGGGGCATCCCATGTCCCCCTTATGTGTTGCTGGGAGTATTTTGGAGAGGGGGTGGTGTGGCAGAGAAAAAAAACAATGTTTAATGTTAATATCCTTGCTCATGTCATAACAAAAGACTGGAAAAAATAAGGGTGGAAATAAAGAAGGTTTAAGAGGAAAAAAGGTGGAGTGAAACGACCATTCTCTTTTAAAGGTGGATTTATTGTTGTTTTAGATATTTTTGTTGTAAATGTTTTGCAAGTTATTTCCAGTAACTTTTTTAGTCAACCCATTGTCTTTTGAACTTTATTTGGAAGAATAAGTCTTAGTAGAAAACATTTTGTTTTTTCTAGGAAGAACGGTTAACCACACCCTTCATCCTATTTTTCTTTACACACACTAGTCGACATGTCCATCCACCCCAAAACAAACACACAGAATCTAAATGGGAAAAATAATGGGAATCATGCATAATAGTATACAGCTACAGTCAAGTTGAAAAAAATCCACAAAATGAATAAAACTGTGTCCATGGTTGTTTCTTTGTCATTTTTCTTCATAAGTCTTAATTTAGAGCAGCAAGTCCTGCTGGTTGACCTGGTTCCACCTACAGTATATATAAATACAAAAGTCTGTATATTAGTGCTAATATTATGATTATTGTGCACCCACATCATACTATGATTAATTTACACTATGCCTGGTATACCTCTGCTCTAACAGCAAGGACATAAACCTATGGGCTTTTTCAAGCATGTCTCTAAAGAAGAACCGATGGGACTTTGTGCATTTAGCTGGCAGGCTGGTGGTTTAACTTTTAAAGTGTTTATTTGTTTTTTTTTATATATATTTTTTAACCATCATAGTAGTTTGTTTTTTTCTAACCTTGCACCTCAGATCTTTATGTAAATGCCTGTCTACATTTAGCCAGCCAGCATGTGATGTGTATGATATGTCTCAGTACGAAAATGAAAGGAGTATCATTTAGAGCTCAAACGGTCCTTCACTATTCAGCCCGATGCCTGTCATCATCTTTAGCCTGATCATTTTCTCCTGGCAGCTGACTGCTTTTTACAGCAGTAATAATCCAAGGGAGACATCAAGTCAAAGACGCACATACAACATATCAAAGCATAACGTCCTGCTGACGTCTGACAGCTGTGTTCAACTCAGGATCACTCATCATGTTTGGTTTCTGGCAAAGCAAGGCGTTTGATTTCTCCTGCAGCTTGGAGGAGGATAGACAGAGGGGTGGGGAGAGGGGCCGCACTGAAATTCATTAATTTCAGCCATTTGCCAGTCAAAGCTTCTGCTTCTCTCTACCAGACTGAACATAAACAAACACAATCATGTGCAAATGAGTCCAAATGAGATGTGACAGTTCTATTGGGCTTAATTTATTAGCAGCGATTATGCAGGGCCGCTTTGCGCTGACAGCCAACAGAGACGGCTCAGTGTAAAAAGAAATCAGCAGCTTTATAAGGTGTGAACACTGTTAGTGGCGATAGCTGGAGCTGCCGGCCCATGATGAGATTCATTAAGGAACTGATGCGTTTAGCCTTTCTGGAAGAAATGGCTACATGCTTCTTCAGGGGAGGTGGGTGGTGCCAGTCATCAATCTAAAGTAAAAATGAACTTTCCAAGCTGTACTTTAGGCATCATGTTCACAGCAGGGATTAAATGAGCATCAGGATTTTTTAAAAAATGTTTTAGGATCCCCTTAATAGCACACAGTGGGAAACCAGGCTAATAACAAATGAGAAAACAGGGTCTCTATGCAACACAAATGGCCCAAAGCTGGTTTAGATCATTCTTTTTAAATACAAACACTGTTCTGTCATTTTCTCCCAGATATTTTGTTTGGTTTTCACACATCCATCCATGATGAAAGTCTCCCACAATTCCACTTGTTGCTCTGGTGATATTCTAAAGTGGGGAGGACATCGGAGTACAATGAAGTCACTTTCATCTTTAAAAAATAGGTTTCAATCTTTGGTGTATTATTCTGTAGGAGCTATCAGCAGATAGGGATACTGGTCATAAAGCAACCACATTTAGGAGTGGATGGCATTAAAATGATGCTCAACAGCCACTAAAGGGTCCAAAGTCTCCCATACTCTTACTCTATAACCACCAGCTATAAATGTAGGACATCAACACTAATAGCCTTTACATTAAAAATGACCTTGTGTAGTTTTGAATTGTAATTTAATTCACTGAACTTTTAGTTATCAATTTCACTTTGTTTACTTTTGCATAAATAGTATCAGCCGAAACCTACTAAGAAGACTTTAAAGAGACATTGTGTAAGTTTTTACTAAAAAATATCTTTAAAATAGCCTTTTTATTTGACCCTTTACACAAAAAAACATCGCTTAATGAGCAGAACTGGTTTCCTTAAATTACTTTCGGTCGGAATGTCCTACGGTGTTCAGTGGACGTGTGACGTATGATATAATATTCTAGAAATGCTTTGGGGTGGCTGCATGTTGGAGCTGCTCTCCACGAGGGAGTTTTTTCTCTCCACTGTTGCTCATACCTGCTCATTATGGAGGTTCATACGAACCCTTTCCTTATTCCAATCAGCATTCATCTTCATTCCCTCTCTTGTTTCACCACCAGTTTCAGGCCGGGGGGGTTTAATCCTATTCTATTCAACAGCTCATGTATACGATCAAAGTAAGTTTCAGTGTTAATATACCCCGCCGAGGCCTGAGCGCCAAAGACTTAAACATTGTTTCAATAAAGTTTTCTAATTGCCTTACTTCATTTGAGTTTTCAGATTGAAATATGCATGTAAAAATCTTTTGCATTTAGTGCCTGTTGTCTGAGTTGTAATTACAGCATTACAAAGCCAATCTGACTTAAGAGTAATACTTTAAAAGGTAAAAGGTAAAAAACACACCCTTTTTTGTTTGCTCTTTTTGTTTTCTAGCTACCATTAGCCTTTTTAGCCTCAGGCGGTTTACTGATGCTCTTTTTCTGAGTTTCCAATGGTTTTTTTTGCAAATAAATGAAAAATAAATCAGTGTTCTGGAAACAGTTGACAGCTCTAAACAAACATCCCTGCCTGTGAGTGGGATGAAAGAATATCACATAGCACCAGTCAAAGTTCTTGTATCCCCGCAGAGAACAAGTAATATCCTTTTTTAGTTATCTTAAAATGACCTTTTAGGAGTCATTTAGTCACTGTAGAGCTAAAACCCTGAAACCCATTACATGTTCTGATTGTGTCAATCTAGAGCACTAATTGAATGCTGTCCCTCAGCCACTCTTCATCAGTCAGGAGCCCATGCTGCTGAGCTGATTCGCTTATAATTTGCACAGCGAGAGCCTTAATCACTGGAGACAAACATTTTCCCTCTCATTAAAGAGCACATTAAAGATGATCTTCTTTGGTTGCCACAGTGACTCGATCTAATATAATTTGGTGGAAGCGAGCGGAGAACAATTTCCGCGTGTGATCCAGTGAGACTTGTATTTTCTCCAGCCTCTCCTCTTGCCCGCTCTCTTTTCTGCAGTAAGTGAGTCTAAAGAGACTTCTTTGATCTTGTCTCATTGCTCTCAATACTCCAGACTGAATTTAAATCACAAGGCCGACTATTTTAGGAACAAAGCCGCTGCTATGCTCAACATGGAGCTCACTTTTATTTCTCCTGCAACCCTTTCTGAATAAAATTTTAGTCGACAGCAGGAGAAAATATGCTCATTAGTGAACATGGCCTTGTTTAAAAAAGCCTTGATCTGATGTGGATAATTGTATCCATACATAATATTTCAGTATTTAACTAACTGGAAAATAAAACAACCCATCCAGGGTGAGGATGTGTCATGTAATGATTGCTCACTTTATACTAGACTTAACAATAACTTCTCTTTGTTGGAAAAAAATATTTAAGATTTTAAAGCTCTAACTGATACAACTTTAGACTGAAGCTTTTTATTAAACATGCTTTGTCTTGCTGTTTTTGTCTGTTATCAAACAACAAACAAAGATTTGACCATATTTATCTGTAGAGCCAAAAGAAGGACTCAGGTACAACAGGTATTATTTTCTCCAACCAGAAAAAGTCTTTATTCCTGATAATGCACATGTGGTACCACTTTATTTGAAGAGGTGTACATAACATTGACATCTCACTGTCATAAACATCACATAACGCCTGTCATGAACATGTCATTTGGTAAATTGTGGCACTTTAAAGCAAAGACTTCTTATAATGACTTTGTTATGACAATTTAACATTAACAGAGGTCCAAAAAATGTCTTTGGTATAAGAAGTTGACATTAACACCCTAAATATTTCTAAGTAATCTCTGGGAACAAACCTAGAAATGAAAACCCATAATAATATATTGCATTAGGTCTAATTATATTATATGTGTTCACATCACGTCATACTGTCATTTGTAACTGGTCTCAACTTTGGCTGTTATGAGACCATTTTAATTGTATCATTATATGTTTCCATTACCTTACAAAAATAGACTATACCTAAAGATGACATTAAGAGCTTTTATACCAAGAGATAGCTTCAATAAAAAGTAATTAATGTTTCTCCTCACTTCAAAAAAGTTTAACAAATTGGAAAAGTTGCAAAGATATCAAGTTTTCCCAACACCCCTTAGAGGCAAGCAGCCACTGATTGTTTAGTTTTTTTTTTTCAAAGTTTCAGTACATAGTTAAAATGTGCTAAAATCTGTGAGTTGTGCAACTATACTTACAGGCTGGGAAAAGGAAGCATAAATCAGGAGGACCATGGTAACTCTGGAGGAGGAGTTCCCAGCTTAGGTTGGAGACTGTGCTAATCACAATGTTTAATCATCTAAATTGGTCCCCAGCGGAAGATTGGCACAAAGACAGATATTATTGATAAACCATTCATGGGACAGAGCAAAGAATAAGGTGTTATGGTTGTGCATGAATTTTTTTGAACAACATGCAAAACACTACATAGGGCATAAAAACAACAAGAAAAAAATCCACTGCTAATTCTAAGAAAATCTTTGGATAAAATCAGAGGCTACACAAGGCTAGGGCAGGCAGAGATTCATTTCATTTGGGGTCTTCAAAGTTTCTCAGTGTGGAGCCCATATCTTGATGCAGAGACAGAGCATCTACGATGTCTTTAGGTACCTGTATAAAGGTAACACAAAAATGTATTTTTTCTATGTTAAAAGTGCATACTTACTTTATATAAATATACAACACCATTTGATCATGACAAAATGAAGTTAGATACATCAAGCACTCAACCTTATTGTGTTAAGATTGTATTTTTGAGCCTAAATAGAATTCAAGCACCAGGTGTGATGAGCAGATATAAGACTTATGACATTACTGTGTCAACATCTTGAGGTAAATTCAACTAAGGTTTAATCTCTGTGTAATCTCTTAGCTATTTACATTTATAAAAACTCTCCATACAATCAGAGTTTTAGCCATTAGCATTGAAAATTAGACATATATATTTTAGCCAGTGGAATTGCCAAATAGGCTATCCTGCAGATGAAATTGCACAAA
>JAUZNJ010030136.1:0-10664 GCA_034780135.1 Jordanella pulchra
AGTAAAAACATTTGGACAGTTTTGTAGAAAAGATAGCAAGGGGTTTTCTATATGTATCATTAAAATATTAACCTCTGTTGAGGAAAGGAAAAGGAGGAGCACCTGGGGAGAGTTTAAAAAAGGTCATTTATGGTTGTTTATGTGGTGGGTTTCATTGCACGACTTTATGTGGGTCTCCTTGCTTCCAAGGTAACAAGTCATTGTAGTCTAAACTTTTTTCCCAGTCTATAGCTGAGGTTTAACTTTAACATAACAAAAGTGTTCATTTTTAAAATAGGACTTCCTCAACTTGAAGTGTTGACAGTGATGAACACAACGTTTAGAAAATGCCGGTACATGTGGACTGAACCAAACTGCTTTAAATCACAGAACTCGGCCAAAAATGTGCAAAACTCAGTTTCTCACACATTTTCAGACAATCTGCTGGTTTGGCCAGTGTGTGACTCCGTCAGCTGAATGCACTTAGGTGATAACTAAACATGCAGATTCTTAAAGTAAACAGCAACTTTTTCCTCCTGATTTGTATGGGAGCTGTCAAACAAAGCTGTGGTAACATTTCGACTGTCAGCTAAGAAGAAACGTGGTTCAAAATGTTGGTCTAGTTCCAAAAGTTTGTGTTCGGAGCCAGATGGTTTTTCTAAAACACAAAGAGGAGGAGTTAGAGGAAATGTTAAAAATAATCACACATTTAAAAAATGTTGCTTAAAGCATATTTTCGTCAAGATCGCCAAGGCTGTTTGTCATGTCATCATATCTTTTGTCAAGTTTGTTTATAAGCATGTAAGCTAATACCTGCTCGTTTTGACCAGATGCAGCAGTGGATGCATCACTCGGTCAGAAGATTTGAAATATAGGATCTGTTTCAAATCAATGAAGGAAAAAATTCAAGGTTCAAGGTTAACAAATATTTTTGACACAAACTATGTACAAACTTTTTAGCTCTGACTTCATTCATGAACTATTAAGTTCTGATGATTCTCAGCTCTTCTAAGACCGCAGGAAAAATTCGTATGAAAAGACCAAAAAGTAGGGATGTCCTGACATAAACTTTTTGCTCTGAGAATTGACCAATACCCATATTGTTCTGTTATGATTTTAAGAACTAATCATACCAGCTTTTATTACTTATTTTGGACTGTAGAAAGCTTGATCAAGTAATATCACTAAAACAGAGAAAAATAGTCAAGAACAATAGATATAAGAACAACTATACCATGTTTATTAACCAATGGGTTACAGAAATTGTAAACTGTAAATTGTTTTTCCCCTTGACATTATTGGAGATTTTAGATGCAGGCCGAAAAAATTCGATATTAGTTCTTTGTCCAATATAGGTCTGATATATGATATTAATATGTGACCGGGACATCCCGAGCAAAAAGGCAGCAAGCTTCTGTCTAATTAAAGGGTAAAAAAACAAGAGGTGAAAAAAACATTAAGTCATGTCTAAATGTGATTGAAACATCATTGCGTTTGTTCATTTTGAACAAACTAAACAAGCTAACAAAGCCTGACTGCCAGTGTTGCTGTTTTGGCTGCAATCAGACAGGAGTTTAAATAAATATCCCCATAAAGTCCCTGCTCACTTATTCAGACACATCAGGGGCCCATTTCACAAAGCAGGTTAAATGAAAATTCTAAACCTGATATCAGGAAACTCTGAGTTTAAAGTTTCACAAAGAGAGTTTACCCGACCTCTGTTTCAGACAGGACGTTGTTCTTTAGCTCTACCTTGGTCCTATTACGGCTCTACCTCATCCAGAAAAGTTAGGTTATGCTGAGCTATTTTCCGTATTTGTGCTGCTATATGTTTGGGCTGCTGGATCACATAGAAATCACTCCTCCTCATTTTGCTTCATTCTATCTCTTATTCTCCCATTGTGTAGAATTTGTCAAGTTCCATTCATTTATGGAATTTAACTGAATTGAACCGAGTTGAATTGAATTGAATCGAATTGTTATCATAGTAACATTCTCCCCAGAGCTAACCTGGTCAGAAGCAGGTTTTCCTCAATAAACTCAGGGCTTCCTCTGTTTCCTTATTTCTTAAAGCCAAACACATTGTTTTATTTAATGATTCAGTCAGCAGAGTTCTGTGCAAACAATAAGAAGAAAATCAGTCAGTAGGGTTGTTAGAGACATTAGGTGTTAAAATCACAAACATAGCATGTCCTTTAGATGAGGATCAATTGAAAGAATGAGCTGCATTAATTTGCAGAGAATAAAATATTTATAGATCAGATCTCAAAGAGTGCTACCGTTTCACCTCACAATCCATCAAATACAACCACGACGTTATCAACATTACACAGATGACTTTAAAAGGGATTTAACTGAACTTGGTATTGGTGAGAGAACATTGATGTAAGTGATAACAGCATTATAGAAAACAACTGTACAGTCAAACAGACACTTAGTATAATAGAAGACAAAATGAGGAGGAACCCTGTGAGATGATGCACAGGTCCTGCCTGTTAGAACAATGTTGTTATACTTCATCTTCACCGGCTGCCAGGTGATCTGACCTAAATCCATACATTGATCCACTACCAGCTATGGCAGGCCATCTTGATATTTATTCATATGTCTGAATACGTATTTCTGATATCTGAAATACATTTTTCTTTACCAAAATTAACATTTCAAAACAAAATGGCGTTCTTTATATCTAAACAAAACATTCTGGATGTCTAGAAATGAATTTCAGATCTCCATATTTTTATTGTTACTGGTCGTCATTTGTATTATTTTGATCCTGCTTCTTCCTGCTGGATAAACTCTGGTTCTGTGATGATTTAAAAGCTAAAGCTCCTCATTCAGCAGAGTCAAAGCGGTGACACAGAAAAGCCTCACTGGTCCATTCTCATCGTCTGAAACAAAGACCTCTACACCGGTAATAGGGGACGAGGGGTCAAAGAGCACTTGTTCCAGGAAAGAGTTGTCTCCAAATGTTTTGTAGGCCTGTTTTAACAACCGGACCGGATCACTACAGCAGACATGACTGGGAAAAAGAAACAATACCCACTTTGTGTTTCACTGTGAGTTTTACGTTGCACTCAACAAAACATCTATAGGAAAAGCTGTATCATGACTTTTACTCAGATTTTTTTGTATCCCAAAAAGCGTATTGATAAAATTTGACACTGAAGTTTACCATCCATACCAGAAGAAATAAATAAACAAACCAAATGCTAACCTGAAACAAAACACCAGCTGCTGCTAATATCTTTGGATGAAAACATTCACCTTTGTAAATATCACCATCGGGGTAAAAAGAGTTCATTTCATTGACTTAGCCAGAATGGAAACACCAAAATATAAATGAAAGAGAGCTGAACAAACACAGGAGGCTGATGGCTTAGCGCTCCTTCACATGCGGAGAGTGCAGGGTTCCTACCAGGCAGACGCAGGTGATGCAGGGGTTGTCTGTGATGTTGGGGATGTGCAGGACCTCGCCTTCATTCTCACAGCTGGCTTCAGTGCCTGGGAAAGAAAGGATGGAGAGAAATATTCTTAATCGTAAGCGGAAACATGTCTCGGATCATTTGACTGGATATTTACACCAGACCTCCTGACAATAGTTTTGTAATTTCCATATATTAGTATTTTCTACATATTTACATATTTTTATAGTTTTAATACCAAGAGCATCTGCTGTTATGAGTCCTACATCTTCCTTTAAATGCTCTGAGTTTAAACTTTATTTTTTTTTTTACTTTTTAAAACTTTATAAACTTTACTTTAAACTTTATTGAACTTTACTCCCTGTGTTGGTTTGTCCAGGTAAAAGGAGTGACATTCGAAGCCAGGTCTTAAAAGCAGGAGTCAGTTTGTTACGAGTGGGAATGTAACCTGAACCAACAACGGGAAACAACTCCAAACACATGGGTTTATGGGCCGGAGCATCCAGAGCGCAGCGGTTCCTGCAGGAAGAAATCTGCCCTGACTGCTCTGATGTTTACTCATGCGTCTGATCTGTTTTATACAGCCACCCCCCACCCCAAACCCCTATGGTGACGGAGATAGGAAAATTATTATTGGATTGAAACAAGCCAGTGCGTAGACACAGATGTGGAGGAGATAGGGCTGCAACTTTTCCAATAAGTTCATTGCTGAATCGCAGACATCAACCAGATAATTAAACTCCTCCCCTTCCTTTTACGTTGAACTGGATAAACATGAGGCATAGAACCACGGGATTAAAAGCAGTAACTTCATGGACTGTATTCCAGTTTTTTAGGTTTGTTTTCTTTTAAATACATTTATATCCACCTGCAGTCATGCTGTTGCTTCTGTTTGATGAAGCTGCTTGTTGAGACATTTTTAAAATTTTCTGAGCAGTTTAACACACAATATGCAGCAACTACAAGATGCTAAATATTCATTCAGAGCTACTAATGACATCAGATTATCTAAAATGATCATTTTTTTCTTGTTTGCCATTGCAGAAGTGTCATAAGTTAAAGACATGAAAGCCTTGAATTCATTACTAAGTACTACTGCACAACTTAAGCATCGTACTGCACTGAGAAAAATTAAAATAAAGTTCAACATTTCAATCTAATTTAGAAACATTAATTCTGTGAGGAAAAATCTCAACCTTTGGACTCTCCTATTAATTCCCTAAATTTACCGCAAACATTTCTAAAGTAAAATTTACTTTCTTTTGTGGATTAAGATGTATTTCATGTATTCGTTTAATTAGTAATCTTTGGCTTCCTGTTAGACTTTTGGTACTAAAAATATGAGAGACACTTATCAAAATTACACAGAATTTGCACAGGCACTTATCAAAACTGGCAACATGAGTCTTGGACATTCAGTCCAGGCAGATGTTTGGTAAAGAAACATCCTGAAAGCTCAGCGGTAGTAGAGCTGTAGAGAAAAGTGTTAAAGTGTTTGAGGTCAATAACAGTCAACATGCCGAAATATTAGGGTAGCGCACCTAAAAGGCTTTCAGTTTTGTCCTCCAATCACAAATATCAACAGCTTCTCTATGCTAAATGCCACTTCAAGTTTTATAACTTTTAATTTTGTAGCACCAGTGGCCTTTATTTAAAAGTAGACAGAGAAGAAAAGGGTTAAGAAAGAAGGTGAACAAGCAGAAAAGGTCAAGGGCTCCTTGTGTGGGTTGTGTGCTCTACCACTGTGCTAACCTAGCCCGAATGCTACATGTAGTTTAACTGAAACTCTTTGTTCGGATAAATCTTGAACAAACGTTTTTGCAAAAAATGTGCAATAAATGTGGCTTCATTAATGGGATGAATGTGCAAAAAAGAAGGCATGCACACTGTTATATAAGGAGGAGGGTCTATGATGCTGTGGGCCGCTTACTTTCTCCTATGAAACTTGCTAAAGTGTATGGAATTAACTTTCAATATAAAAATGTGGCTTTTATAATTAGCTAATAAACAGGATGACATTTAATCTTTCAGCAAGAAAGAAATCCAGAACATGTGGGAAGATAAAGACAGAAATGGTTAAACAGACAAAATCAGCTGTTTTGCATAATCCTCTCAGTCCCCAAACCTAAATCTAACTCTGCATGCTGAATAGAAGAGACCGTAAGAGAGAACGCAGGACTTCAGAAGAGCTAGAAAAGGGATGTCAAACTCCAGTTTTCAGGAGCTACTGTCCTGCAGCTTTTTTATGCATCTCTTCTCTTAACACATCTGAATCAAATTACCGGGCCCCTGCAAAGCTGAATGACCTGCCGATGAGGGAATCCAGCACTTTGATTTAGGTGTGTTAAAGCTGGAAAGTTTCCAAATGTTGCAGGACAGTCACCCCTTAAAACTGGAGTTGGACACCCATGATCTAGAGGGATTGTTTTCACACAGAAACAGTCAGAAAACTTGAAACTTGTGAAATGTTGCAGGAGAACACAGAATGGAAAAACAGGGGGGGCACAGTTTTAACAGCAGAGCTGCCAATGGCTGTGGCACCAGGGATTCTGGTAAAGAAACAATTATTTCCTTAAGGTAGATGGGTAGATGTTATTTCCCCACTAAATAAATTTAGGGAAGTTGAATTTCCTCCGTTTTAGGATAATGCAACAAAAGTGAACTGTAAACACTGTTGTCACTTGCCTGGTACCATTTCTGTCCAATATGTGCTCTGTTGTAATAACACCTAAGAATTCCCTTTGTGGTCCATATAAACAACTGATTCTGAATCATGGAGCTGATGCAATCAAACTCCATCCTTGCAAACAGCTGCAATATTTCCCATTAATATCTTCAAGAGACTCGCATCACTATGACAGTTAGCAATAAATTCTTCCAGTATGTCTCTGCGCAGTATTGCTGTCTCTTCTGCAATAACAGTGTCTCTATTCTGAATACTTCTAATTAATCTAGTTCTATAGCTCTGTATAGTGCTGGAAATCTACTCCAGGGATCCCTGCCACACAGATACTGTAAAGGTTTAACATTTTGAGCAACAGCAGGTCAATTCCTTTTATCTTTGTTCTGTAACCTCTGACCCATTGTCTCTTTAGTTTAAGGAAGCGATGATAGATCAGGAGTTAACCATTCCCTGAACCCACACTCCAAACCAAAGCAATGTGCACATAGTTTGAGTCAGACTGATATTCAGCATTCAAAGGGTTTGAAGGGCAGGAATTTCAGCTCATTCTCTGATGTTTTTACTACAATAAACTAAACCAAAGCTGACCAGACGATGTGGTGAACCTCTGAAAATAAATGAGCTTATCGCCATCAGTTAAAAGGGGAGCTTAAACATGTGCCCCAAAGTGTTTTGGATGATCCGTAGTGTGAGGATTCGTACTGTCTGACTTCAGCAGTTAAAACTAGCCTGTGGATTCAGGCAGAGCAGACAAACCCTGCCGACTCCACCGCCACTGTAAAATTTACAACCTCCAAGCGTAATTAAATTGGCAAGGCTGTAAGTGTTGGAGGTGGGGGGGGACTGGTGATCCGTCTAGGACCCAAAACTTTTCTCTTGTTCTTCAGCTGCTGTGTTTGTCTTTTTCTAACAAGGTTACACTGATTTTACCTCAAATCTGTACACTCATCAGGCTGAGCCAATTATTTACATTCTCTGACCTTTATTTAACCAGGACATCAGTAAAGATTAAAATCTGCTTTTTTTGCATTAAATCAAAAACAAATGAACTGAAGCTACCAGAGCAGAACACAAAAAGGAGCAAACAGACCACTGGAACTATTGGAATAAAGGAAATAACCTAAACTATGACCTTATCCTTCAGCGATCGCTCTGAGTGGAAATGTTGATCTTACTTTAACAGCTCCTTACTTCTACATCCCAACAAGGAATTTGAACTTGTAAAAGTGAGGAATCTGAAAACCAATTGACTGAATAAGCTAAAAGTGAAATAAAGTTGTAACAGAAGTTCGGTTTAGTTTAACCCTGCAATCCTGTGGAAGAAAACTGCATATCACAGACTTTAGAGGGAAAGATTGAATAAAGCTTTACGACAAATATTAAAGACATTTTTAACAATCTGTAATTACAATTTTACTCTCTATTGTTTCCCTTTAAAACAATACACATATATTCCATATTTTATCTTTTTTTTAGTAAATTCTCTTATTTTTTTCTCCTTTTTTACTTGAAAAAAAGCACTTATTTGTGTATAGCTCTGTTATAAACACCAAAATACCTCTACCTCTACCTGCCTCTGCCTCCTTTACCAAAGCTCTTCTGATAATAATACAGATCACATGATACTAGGAGAAGGAATCTGATGTGCAGGGATCACATTGTTCAGTTTCAACCTCTGACAGGATGTCTGATTTCCTGAAGAAGACCCATCTGGTACATGTTTCACTCTCATCTCCATGTGTCAGAAAAAGGCACAGGGATCACTGCCAAAAATATGGAGGACACAAAAAAAACCGATTGTTGCGTTTGGAGTCTGATGTTGATCCTCACAGCTTCTGGTCTGTATAACTCATATAAACCAGATGAAGTCCTGTAAAACAGAATAAACTAACTAAATGAATCGGCTGCATTTTCAGTTGATTAAAAGCCGCTCACACGCGCAAGTCCCTTCGGTCCTGAAGCTGTCAAACCAGCAGCTACGATGAGGCGCATCCTGCAACACCTCATCCATTTTTCATCCAATCCACATCTTATCCTCTACAAACCTCTGCAGTGCTGAGAAAGGAGGCAGGGAACAGGCGGTTAACAGAGGACAGAGAAGTGCTGTTAAGTAAAAACAGCTTAAAGAGGCTGGATCTTCGCAGCCTGCCTTTAACTAAAAAACGATGTAATTATAACTCCCCAAGTAACGCAAACTATAATTTCAGCAAAGATCACAAGTCAACGGAGACCTTTTATCCTAAAGATTTAAATTGTTGAGTCGTTCCTTTGAGTTATGGTTTAAATTGTAGAGAAATGTTAAATATATGCGGAAAAGCCAGTAAATTAGAAATAAAATGATCTTAAGTTCTCCTTTCTCGGTGCACAGAAAGGATGATTTAGGTAAAGTTGGATCAGGCGATCCAACCATCGCTCCTGATTCTCTGCGGAGCTCTGAGAAGTTACTAATTTTAGTAAAACAAAATAAGGTTTATTCTTACCTAAACTAGAAAATCATCACGCTCTCAGGAAGAAAACGCATATTTGTTAGAAGTAAACGTGTTTACCCTGGGTCTTGTTTATTTGTTGATTCCCATGGTGATCGTGCGCCGACCTGCAGGCGAATGCCGAGGGATCCAACCCAGAACCTCACCGCTAAATTAGGGCTGATGAAAAACACAGGGAGCCTGAAGTGCGGCTCCGGTTGGTGCGCTGAAGGTTGCAGGAGCGCAAAGACGCGGCAGCTGACTAAATAACCAGCAGTTTGCAGGAAATTTTCCTTACGCGCAGTGGGTTTTGTGATGTGTTATTATGCAGCAATATGATCCCTTTAATCTTACCTGTAATTAGCGGAGAGGAAGAGCGAGGCGTTTGTAGCAGCCACAAGAAGCAGAGGAAAAACCTACAGGTGGACCAAGAGGAAAGGTTCAAGGAGCGCGGCGACATCATCGGATCGCTCCGGGAAGACAGAGCCCAAATGTTTGGATAAATAATATCCCAATAAAAATTCAGAAGTCCACAACCAGCGTCTGCCTTGGAAACAGCAGACAGAGTCTTCAGATGCTCGGTTGCTCTGAAACACGGAACGACAATCAGCCAGAGGCGCGATAATTACTGCGAAATTAAAATGACAAAGACGCGCCTGCATGCAGGAGACAGAGCGTCTGTTAGGAAAACTCAGCTCATGGTGGGAAAAAAGTCATTAATGGGGTAGAAACTGTCACAACTCTCTGTCGTGAGTGTCCAAAGTGAAGCCGTGGAGCGCACTGAGCTTTAAAACCTGCAACAGTGCAACGAAGTGGGAAAGACACTAAATCTGAGGTATCAGTCCAAAGATCCGCTGTGCGCACTGATGCTCGACGCGTGTCCGTCCAGAAGTGCATGCAGCTTGTGTGTCTGCGCGGTGTTAAAAGCCGACCTGCCTTCAGCCCTCCTCTGATATTAAAGCGGACCTCTGGTGTCGAAGCGCAACACGGAGCCAGAAAGTCCTGCCTCCTCAGCGCAGCCCGGGACCTCCCTCTCTTCCTCCAGCTTCCAGACTTCTGCAAACCTCCTCCAGACTCACTCTGTGGTCCACTGCTTCAGATCTGCAGCTCCACGCCTCATTTCGTTACTGACTCTTAATAATGACAACAGAGCCGCTTCAGTTCCCCATAACCTCTGCGCACCGAAAACATCTGTGTTTGAAAAATGATGACGGAGGAGCAGCTTCTCTCTGTTGAATTCAGTTTGTAAATTAATTTTGACAAGTTCCTTCAGGAATGAAGGAGATGAAGGCATTTCCAATTTGTATGGATTCTAGGTTTAAATGCACTTGGATCAATATGTTTGCTAATAATTTGTGAAACCCCTGATGATCCATTTAAAACAGCTACATGAAGGCTCCCATCAAACACGTTGCTCCCTTGTGTGACATCATGGAAAAGAAATCCAAACAACTGAGCAAAAAACAATAAGAAATAATCGTAGAGCTTCAAAACTCAGACGCTTATGTTCCATCTCAGGGTCTTGCTGGTTCTGTTCTTATTTTTGCTCGATTGCAGCTCTGCATTGATTTGTTTAAACAATCTGCAGCCATTGAACCCTTTAAGAGGGAGACGGTTTATCCGTCTCAGAAACACCTTGAGAAATTTCTGTCTGAAGCTGAAGATTATTTCATGATCCACAGTGAAACACTGTACCAACATTGTCTGAAACCACTCATGTGTAAAGGAGAAAGACAAATCAATGAAGACATGTCCATTGATCTGATGGTAAATTGGAGATGAACTGTTTAATTCATTCTTGTATTAATTTTAAATTCCTCCTAGCCAAGAGCAGGATTTCTTCATTTGACTTCAGACAGTGAGATAAAAAAACAATCTCTTTGTATATAGTGGCCTGTTTTAACTGTCAGCAGAAAAATAGATGGTTAAAGGTTTCAGGGTTTAAAAGCCATTCCCTGAAGACTGAGATATTTATTTTATCAGATGTACTTTTAAAGTTCCACCTTTTCAATTTATATATAAAAGGTTGTGAAATTGATATTAGCTTTGGCTATTAGTTATTAATAAAGCTTTCTGGAGGGGTCCATAAGAAAGGATGTCAGCAAATCTACT